>NDGM011210294.1:885-14012 GCA_002564305.1 Octomys mimax | reverse complement strand
TTTCAAATTTTCACATTCACTATCTCTATATGCTATTGTGTACTATCTGAGCAACTATCAAAGTCAGCAAAGTGCAATACGAAAACTACCATTAATTACTCATCTTATTCTTCTAAATGTGTAACATTTCTAATGTTTAACAATTAGTATTCTCTCTTTAAATAACTTAAATATATACATATATATATATAGTAAAAAAGGAAAATAAAAAATAAAGCTTATTGAAAGTAAGCATTAATGTTTAATTATTTGGCCAATTTTGCATACCTATATCTATTACTCTGAACTACAGATTTGACAATGAAAATATGTAATATAGCAACACTTTTAAATTTTTATTCTTGTTTTGAAATTCTACATTTACTGTCTCCCATTACACTGTTTTGGTCTTTATTTCTGCTATTTTTTAAAATCTTTAATAAAATAAAATAAACTGAAAAACAAAGAAAGGAAAAAAATAAAATAAACTGAAAAACAAATAAAGAAAGAATATATGCACTGACTTTATGATTTCAGAGATTTCTGTCCACAGTCTCCTGGCTCCAATGCACAGACTTCATGACAGCAGGATATGACAAAAGAAAACTCCTAACTTCAAGGCTTCCAGAAACAAAACAAACAGGAATAGGGACAGAGGGAAGATGTAACTTTATAGACACATGCGCAGTAGCCCTCTCCTTCCTTCCTGGCTTCATCTCCTAACAGCACAATCAGCTCTGAAATCACCTACAGACTAACTGATTAATGTGGTTAATACTCCATTATCTGATCATTCTTCAAAGCCCCTCCCATGCATACATAAGCCTTCTGAGAGGCACGTTTGATTCAAACCATATCATCACCTATATGTGGAATATGAAATAAAATGATTTCATAGAAGGTGAAAGTGAATAGTGAAAAGATAAGGGAAAAATAGGGAAATGTTGATCAATGGAACTAAGTCATAGATAGAAAGGAACTTGTGTTGGACTATTGTACACAAGGGTCACAATAGATGACAATATTGTGCCTTGCATTTGAAAATGCTTGAAGAATGATTCTGAGAGATTTTAGCAAGAGAAAATTGTATTTATGAGCAGATAAATATATCCTATTTAAACATTATATATATATATATATATGATATGTATGTATTAAATACCAGGTAAAAATAAGAAAATAAGCAATAATAAGTAAAGTAAAACAGTGACTTGAAAAGAGGAAAATTTTAAGGAAAACTGACTGAAAGCAGAAGCTAGACCTTAGAAAAGCTTCATAAAACCATAAAGCTTCTTGTCAGATTAAGAGCACAAGAGAAGAGACACTAACTGATAATACTAGACAGGAAAGAGATAACACCTTTGGTCTATTGTTTAAAAAGAAAAATAGCGATATACTTTCAAACACCATATAACTGCAATTTGATAATCTGGATGAAAGCAACCAATTTCTTGAGAAAGTGTGTCTAGTGTCTACCAAACTTCATGGGAGTGGATAATGACTTAAAAAAAAACCTGTTAAATTAAATCAATTATTGTTTACTTACAAACAGGAAGCACTAGTAAACATGGATCTATTAGTGACTTATATAAAATGTTTAAAGAAGAAATTATACATATTCTTTACTATATTTTCCAAATAAATAAACAGAAGCCAAAGAAATATTTTCAATTCATGTGTCTTAGTCTTTTGTCTCATTCTTGAGACCAATGACACTACACCAAAGTTAAAGGAGGAAAGGTTTATTTGGCTCACAGTTTGTAGAAGTTTCACTCTGTAGACAGGGGGCTCCTAGCCAGGGTGGATGGCAGAGGGCCACCACAGGAAAACAGTGCATGATCCCACAAGGTACCAAAAGCAACAAAGGAGAGAGCAAAAGACTCTTTCTGTCCCTTCTATTGTATGCAGCCACTCATCGCAGGATGTGTGTAGTGCTCATAGACTTAGTCCTTGCCAGAACCACACCAAATCAATCACTGGACTAATTTACTAATTGCCCTCAATCTCAGCAGCACACACTAGATTCAACCACCTCCTCAAAAGGTCCACCTAAACCTGCAAGAGACTTTGAGAGGACATCTAAACACAAAGCACAGCATCATGCTATTGTCATTGTTCTAATACCACACTGGAAGAGACATAAGGAAATAAAAGCATACAAATATCTATCTCTCTTGAAGATTCATGTGAAGCCTTAAGGATATATTAGCAAATTGATATTTAAGAAATTAGCAAATTAAATATAGACTATAATCAGGTAATACATGGAGACAGAACCAGCTCAATAGTTGAAAATTAACGACTGTACTCCATCACATCAACAAATTTGAGGAATAAAAATCACATGATTATGGCTACGCAAACGTTAAATGCATGTGTAGGAAAATGTACACATAAAAGACTGCATTTTTTTCCACTTATGTATTTTGTACAGGGTCTCACTACACAGTTTGGAGTCATAGTGATCCTCCTGTTTTCAGTCTCCCAAGGATCGCAGGCTGAACGCGCCCCAGGGGCAGAGCTGACAGCAGGTAGGACCAGGACCAAACTCTGGTCCCTGAACTTGCCAAAGCAAGCGCTTATTCCATTGAGCTCTCGCCAATCCTAAGACTACATTTTTTTTTTTTTTTACCACTTTAACTTCATATGTCCACTTTAGGCACGTTTGCAGACAAAAAGTAGATTAGTGATATCTTTGGTCTGAAGATGAACATGGACTGGGAAATCATTGTCCACTGCCATGGAGTTTTCTTCACAGAGGATGCAATGCTCTGCAATCAGGCTGTAACAAAGATTTCAGACACATAAATACACTTAAAGCATGTTGCTGTACTTTAAATGAATATACTATATGGTATGAGAATTTCATCTGAATGAGTTCTTAAAATTTTACCTGGGCATAATATATTTCGTTTAGTTATTTTAAAAACCAGAAGTTTCATTTACTACTTCTATTTTCATTTATTTCAAAGTTATATTACTATAACTTGCTTTGTGCAGTTTTATTTCAGTATTCTTTCTTACGTATAGTAGTTAAGATTAACCTCCCTATTAGAGCTTGATCATTTTATTCATTTGTTAATGTTGAATGAGAAAAGATGGTAATTGGTAAATGGAGTTTTGTCTCTATATTGTGATGTTTTACTCATATCATTTCCTTTGACTTTTTGTTATTTTCTTTGTTATTATTTTTACTCAATGTTCTTTTAGAAAGTACATGAATTTTTAAATTTTTAAGCCATTGTATAGTCAGTTCCGCCTTCAAATATGAACTAGAAGACTGGGCATGGTGGTGTACCCCTATAATCTCAGCACTTGGGGACCTGAAAACAGGAGGATCACCAGGAGTCTGGTCTGTGTAGTGAGACCCTGTAGGCCCTTTACTAAATACACTAAAAAGTGGATGAAATAGAGATACTAACTGTGCTGTACCTTTTCCCCTTTAGCATGTCAAACTTTGTATCAATTTTATAGTAATTTTTTTATAAACAGTGGAAATTACACCATTCAGTAAATATATGAAAAATCAGTTTCATAAAATCACTTTGGAATGATCTTCAGCAATCATATTAGCTCATTATAGATTAATTCTATCATAAATAATTATAAATAAAATGTAAAGTTATAATAATATAATCTGTTGATGATTTACAGAGACCACTATAATCTGACTTGGAAATTTATGAACACCTTTTTTATGGAAATGACAGGTCTCCACTTTGCTATGAGCACGTGAAAATTTTGAGAGAAAGCAAGTTTTGTGCCCTGAGGTGTTAGCTCCAGTAATAGACCCATCAACTCAGATCTAAAAATGTATCACAAAATAGTGTCAATCATTAGATTTGCATAAATCTACAATAAATCCTGAAGTCCAGCTGAGAACTCAAAAATGTACAGCAGAAATTCAGATTTATTATTACTGGAAACAAAGCAGATTTTATTATCAGCACACAGAAAAATGTTTAGAACTGCCAATTATTTTTAGACCCATTTTATTAAAGCACCTATAGTAAAAGAACTGGTTAAAATTTTATGTCCTTGGCTACCTTGTTTGACATTTTTGGACTTAGCCTTTATGTTCTATGTCACTTACGGAAAATTAATGTTATTAGTTTTATTTAAAATTCTTATGTTTACTCTTATTAATTTGATAATGAAATTTCCATTTTTTTATTTTTAAGGAGCAAAGAAGATAAGCAAAAATGAAAGCAAAGTTTCATGGCAAGTTAGGAGGACAGGTACAACATTTGATATATTTTGTATTGTTTTCTTTGTAGCTGTTCAGAATTGAAGACATAAGTATATTGTCTGTACAATAGTACAAATACAAGTATCTTCTTTATCCAACATTAGCACAGAACTTTCTTGTTAACAAACTCAGAGAAGCTAGTCCTGTAACCACCTTAACTATCTTGCTTTATACATACATATTTTCTCTTTCATTTCCCCTTTCCCCATCACATCTTGTCTTTTCTTTTGAACAGTTTCTTCACAATTCACAATATGATACATTTTGATACATTTTGGGTCTTATGTACTTATTCATTGTCTCACACTGGTGAAATAATACAAGTTGAGTCTGATTGATTCCACTTATCAGTGTGGTTTCAAGTTGCAGTCTTTTATCTATATCTCCAGTTTACTCTTCCTTATGGCTGACTACTCCATTATATATTTAAAAAATCACATTCTTTTTTATCCATTGTTCAGTTGATGCGCCTCTGGGTCAATTTCAAGATTTAGCTATTACAATTGTACAGCAATAAACATAAGTGCACATGTAACACTGCAATATGATGTTTTTAATTCTCCTGGGAAGATATCCAGAAGAGAAACACCTGGCTCAAATGGACTTTCAATTCCATGTTTTTAAAGGAATCTCCCCACTGATTTCCACTGTGGTTGTATCACCACATTTTTACCAAGAGTGAAAAAGTGTTCCTCTTTCTCCACAGCACCTCTAGTATTTGTTATTTGTTGACTTTTTATGATGACCCTTCTTTCTGAGGTGAGAGGGATATCAATTTTTTATCATTTATTTATTTGTTTATTTATTTGGTATAGGGTCTTTTTACACAGCCCAGACTCCTAGTGATCCTCCTGTCTCCTCCTGCCCAGTGCTGGAATTAAGACATGTGCCACAACACCCAGTTTCTGTTTGGATGAACTACAGAATGTTCATCCCACAATATCAGAATACATATTCTTCTCAGTTTTGCATGCAATATTTTGAAAATAACCTTCTTGTGAATCATAGAGGGTTTTAAGTTATCTCATCCATATAAACAGGCTTTAGAGCGAGAAAATTGCAAATAAATGCAAAAGAAACTGGAAATTAAAAATATCCATAAGAACCTGGAAATTAGATAATATTCTATGAAGAAACTAATGTGTCAGAGATGAAATCAAAGAAGAAATTTAAAACTATCTACAATTAAATGAACATTTTAATGATGATACAATATGCTGGAATTTATGCAACACAATGAAAGCATAACTAAGCGGGAAATTTAAAGTGGTGAATTATCATGTCAGGAAAGGAGAATAATCTCAAATAATCAACCTAGTGTTGACCCAAAGTTCTAAAAAACAAAAACAAAACACAAGTCAAAGCTCAGATGAATAAGGAACATTTAAAGATGAGAGCAGAAATTATTGCAATTGAGACTAAGAAAACATTACAAATAATCAAAAATTAAGTTTGTCTCAGTTAGTCTTCTCTTCTTGCTGGGACAAACACCTGACACTCAAAATAAAAGAAATATTTATTTAACTCACAGTTACTGGAGGTTTCAGTCCATACTCAGCTGACTCTAAGGCAGATTGGCACATGGCAGAGAGCAACCTTTCATAGTGTCTGCAAAGAGCACAGAGAGCAAAGGAAGGAGTAGCAGCAACAATGCCTACAGAGAGGAAGTCTGTCTCCTTTGAGTTGCATTAAGGCTGTCTGCATCAGGCTAGGGGAAGTACTCACACCCATAATTCCAGTAGCACTAGATCCATAATCATAGCCTTGATCATGAATTAATCCCACACTCTAGAAGTCCCTGCTGCATGACCACATGAGGCTTTGGGGAGACAACTAGACAAAAACCATGACAGAGTTGTTTCTTTGAAAGGTTAGAAAAATTGATAAACGTTTAGACAATCATGGTTATCAAGTTTCATGGTTATCGAATATTTCAATTCTTCTTTATCATGGAGGTATCTTATTTATCCACAGATTTGGAAAGATAGTTTTACAAGTTACATCACCATATCAACAGATAAACATTGTGTGTCCAGGGTTCCTGGTACCAGGGATCAAACATGGATCCTTGTATTGCCAGGTAGGCACTTAAACTGCTGGGTATTACCCCAGCCCCTCAGGTTTAAATTGAATCTTTCAAGTGATGTTGGGAATGGATTCATATATTCATTTTCTAGTTGAATTTCTTCATTTTAGAAGTACCTATTCTTCTCTGATGCCCGTTTTTGGAGTGGGTCTTTGAATTTGAGTGATTCTATTTTTTTCCCCCAATTCTTTATATATCCTAGATAGAGGTCCTTTGCTTATGGGACAGCTGGCTAAATTGCCCACTCTGTAGATTGTCTTTTTACATTGTTTTGGATTCATTTTGTCGTGTCAAAGCTTTTTAGTAAGGTAAAATTCTTTGTGCTATTTCCCTTGTGTGTGTGTGTGTGTGTGTGTGTGTGTGTGTGTGTGTGTTTAATGGAAATTTAGAGGAAGACCTTGTGCTTGCCAAGCCATGGTCTGGGTTTTGTTTATGAGCTCTCTATGGTTCTGAACTGACAGACAATATTCCTCCTATAAAACTTAAAATTTTACATGTCATGATATCTTTTACAGATTATTGTGTAGAGAAAAGAATGTACGGCAAGTTGTACTTTTCATTACTAAATAAAATGAGAGAAAAATATTATTTAATGTTTCACTGGTGAGATGAAACATCCAGGTTTCAAAAAAGGGACAGTGAAACTCACATATCAATAATAAACTATTGTGAAAATAAAGAATTGAAAAGATAAATTCAAATTTTAGAAATATAATATTTTATCTAGGTGTGGTGATGCACATCATAGTACCAGTACTTGGGAGATAGAGGGACGAAGACCACCGAGAATTCAAGGCCAACCTAGGCTACTTAGTGATTTCAAGGCCAATCAGTACTATATTGCAAGACCCTGTCTCAATAGCAAATAAAGAACATAAATAAATAAATAAATAAACTACACAAATGTTACAGCTCTATAGGAAATATTAGAGAATATACTTACTGAAAGCAATATTTTCTGTAGTTTCTTTCTATCTTATTAAAGTTTCTCAAAGTAGGTTTGATGATTTTTTTGGATTTCTGTAGGATCTGTTGTGATTTCACATTTTTCATATAATTATACTAACTTGATTCTTTTCTTTCCTTTTTTTGATATGACTGTTTATCAATCTTTCTAATCTTTCAAAGAAACAACTCTTAATTTATTGATTATTTGTACTGTTTTCTCAGTCTCATTGCAATACTTTTTGCTCTTTAAAAGTTCCTTATTCATCTGAGTTTTGATTTGTGTTTTATTTTTGTCTGTTAGAACTTTGAGGGTCAACATTAGGTTAATTATTTGAGATTTTTCTCCTTTCCTAACATGAGAATTCAACACTTTAATTTTCCTACTTAGTTGTGCTTTCATTGCATATTGTATTAGCTTTAACATTTTCATTTAATTGTAGATAGTTTTAAATTTCTTCTTTAATTATTTATTTGAAACATTAGTTTCTTCATAAGGTATTATTTAATTTCCAGGTTTTTATGGGTATTTGTGGTTTCTTTTGCCATTGATTTGCAATTTCCTTGCTCTATAGCCTTCTAATGTACATGAGATAATTGAAAACCCTCTATGACTCACAATAAGGCTATTTTGAAGAACATCCCATGCACAACTGAAAATAATGTGTATTCTGATATTTTGGGATGAACACTCCATAGATACCTAGTAAGTTCATTTGTTCACAGGTTTTGTTCCACTTCATATTTGTTGATTTATTTTCTAGTTGATCTAGTGGTGAAAGTGGAGTATTAAGGTCCCCAATTACAATTTTACTAGTATATGTTTAATCTTTCAAGTACATTACCATTTGTTTTATATAGTTGAGAGTGCTAGCATTTGAAACGTATATATTTATGATTGTTACATCTTCCTCTTGGCATTTTCTCTTAACAAGCATACAATAACCTTTCTCTTTTCTTAAATCATTGCTGGTTTGAAGTTCACATCTGGAAGAAGAGCTATTTTTGTTTTGTTCAGATTCACTTTGCATGTATTGTTTTCCATCCTTTGACTTTCATTCTATTAATTTATTTTGGAGTTAAATGTATTTATTATATGTAATATATTGTTAGATCTTGGTTCTTGATCCATTATTTGTATTGAAGAATTGAGATCTTTTATATTGATGGCTATGACTTACATGTATTGGCTTATTCTTGTCATATCATTTTTCTGCTGTTGATTCCTCAACTATTCCTTCAGTTTAATTGCTTTCCTTCCTAGTGACTTCTTTGTATTGGTCTTCTTGAAGTTGTGCTCTTCATTAGCTCATTCTAAAATATCTTTCAGAACATATCGTGGAGCTGTGGTTTCTTCATTATCAAGTATTTCAGTTGTTCTTTATAATGGAGGTATCTTATCTGTCCACAGATTTGGAAAAATAGTCTTACAAGTTACATAACCATATCAACAGAAGCAAGGACAAAACTTGTACAAGCATCTCAATAGACTCAGAAAAATACATTTGAGTAACATACAATATTCATTCATGACAAAAAGACCCTGGAGAAATAGGAGTAGTTGGATTTTATTTCAATCTTATAAAAAGAATCTATGAGAAACCAATAGCTAATAATTGGCCTAGGAGATAGCTCAGCAGCATAAGTTCCTTCCTGGCAAGCACAAAATCCTGAGCTCAAACCCCACTACCAAAGAAAAAAATTATAATTGTAATGGCTAATATTATACTAACAGATCAAAAACTGAAACTTTTCACTCAAAAGTAAGGAAAATACAAGAATGTCCACTATCATCATTGCTATTCAATGCAATTCTAGAAACATTACCCATGAAAATTAGTCTAGAGTACGAAATAAAGATAGGAAAAAAGAAGTTAATTTATCGTTATTTGAAGACAATGTTAACTCTACAAATAACACTCCCACAACTCTACAAAAACTTCTAGATCCAATATAAAAATTCAACCACGTACCTGAATATAAAATCAACATTCAAAAATCAATAGCTCTCTTGTTCAGAAAAACAAACTCACAAAGACAGAAATTAGTGAAACCACACCTTTCATAATATTGAAAAAAAGGTTAGGACTGAATCTAATCTAACAGAAGTAAGAAAACCTTATATTGAAAACTACACTACTTTGAGGAAGGATATCACAGAGATTATCATAAAATCGAAATTTATCCTTTGTTCTTGAGTAGGATGAGCCAACACTCTAAAAATTGCCATACTTCAAAAATTGCTACACAGATTCAGTGCAGTCCTGATCAAAATACCAATACCATTCCCCACAGAATTAGACAAAGAAATACTACAATTTATTTGGAATTTGAAGGGACCTGGAATAACATAAACAATTCTAGCCAAAAAAGCCATGTTAGGTGAAATCAGAATCCCTGACTTTAAATCATACTACAAAGCTGCTATAATAAAAAAAGCATGTCCAAAACCAAATCAAATTGAAACATCATATACAGTGGACCCTTAACTTGTATACTCAACTCATTTCTGAAGGCTAGTTGTAACTCAAGACTTTTTTCCATAAGAAATAATTGAAATACCTATAGTGAATTCCTACCCTCCCAAAGAAACCCTCCTTTAATCTTCCACAATAAAAGGGCTGTATAATACATGTGTAATTCATTATAAATACTGATATTTTTGTATTGTATTCACCGGAATATTACTAAATGGCTTCATTAACCAGAAGTAACAAATTTATACTGTACTCAACATTCCATTTGATACCTTGGGCTTGAAGCAAAGAGGATAAACAGAAGGTGACTAATGTTTGGATGAAGAATCCCTGTCCAGAAGAGCATCAGGAGTCTGATCCTGATCAGGTGTCTTTTCTTTCCTTCAGAGAGTCTGTAACCGATGAGGACCTGCTTTTGGCTCATAAATCTCAACCCATTCAGAACTAAATTGTGCTCTAAAGTTGTCTGTTTCTATTTTTTTTTCTTTAACATGGTTCTGTAGTATGACTTGACACTGTCATTAAGCAAATGAATGCAATAATTTTTTTTCCTGTCTGAGTGAGACTTCTCTCAAAATGTTTGTGTCTCTATTCATATTTTCAGGTTTTCTTTATTGCAAAATAACTTTGCTACATTGATTACTAATACTCCATTTCCTGTTCCAAAATCTGTTTCTCCACCAGGAGCTGATGGAGTTCTGTATATAATGCCTCTGCTTGTTCCACTATCAGTTCTTCAACATTATAGCCTTCTACCTGCAAGCTGATTGACTGCTATGTTGACAGTGTCATGAACCACAGAGGCATTGAAGGCTCAGTGAACAGTGCTTCTGCTCACCCATGAGATTTGGGAGAATTAGTTTAATAACTCCTGAGGCTTTCAGTCAAGTTCCTCCCACCCAACACAGCTCCTGAGTTTAAGCCTATGAACCAGCAGATGATGACTAACTTTAAGAAGCTATACACCAAGTAACTCAGGCTCTTCTACACAGCCTTCAGTTTCTCTCATCTATGACTTTAGGTCACACTTTCTTCCAAGTGGAACTGGTGTCCTCAGAGAGATTAGCCTGGGATTTCTCAACTAATTCCGCACAGGAAAGGATACCATGATGATTCTTTTAGAGCTCTTTAGGAGTTCAATGTTTATCTGAGACCCTCTGTAAGCACCTCAAAAAGAGTTACTTGGTTACCACTGCTCATGATTAGGAGTGCTCTGAGTGATAAAAATTTGTCCTCCAGATATTTCTTAACAGTTGGAAAGAAAGCCACCCTGATCCACTCAAGAAAAATTACTTTTTTACTAAGGTTTTTTCATTGCATCTCTACATGACCCTAGCCTACTTTCATGAATATGTTTTCTGAAAACATTAGAATTCTCAGAGTGATAAACTAAGACCGGCTTTATCTTGAGGTCATCATTCACAATGCCACATGGCAATAAATTTAGCCTATTCTTTATAGGGTTGTGACCTGACATTTTCTTCTTTTCTTGGGTATTGTAGGTTCTCCTGGGGATTTTCTTCAAAGAAAATGGCCAGTTTCATCACAACTGAAAATTTGATGAGAGGAAAAGCCATTTCTCTGTGTCATTATTTCAAAGTGGAATATATCATTTTCAGCACTGCCTGCTTCACCATGCCTATCTACACTATGGACTGAGTTTTTGCTTTGAAATTCTGAAACTATCCTTTACCAGCACAAAATATTTCACTATTTTCACTCTTTGATAGATTATATTTTACAAGATCTGCATTTATAATCCTAACTTTTTTTTCATAAATTGTAGATTAAGATAGGCTGTAACCTACCATGTCTTTCATTCATCCACACCTTAGAAGACTTTCTACCTTGTCTAAAATTACTGATTGTGACTTATTAATTTGAGAAATGCTTTAGCAACACTGGCTTCCTTGTATAAATCTTTTCTCCATAAGATTGTTGAGATAGTGGATTTTTAACACATCTTGTATATTAGTGAGATTGCCACTCACACAAATGCCACTCATATTTCACCACTATTTCTTCTTTATTCTTCATTTTGGTTACTTTCTTTAACTTTTCTTTCTTCTTAGGCATCTTTTCTAGTTTTTGAGGGAGTAGTATCGCTATCATTTATATGCTTTCCTGATAGTAGTAATCACACTGATTATATGAAGCATAGCCAAATGCACATCCACAAGCATGCACAGCGGGGCTCCGACAGGGGCTTTAGTGTAGTTACTTACACTTTTCTGGCATTCTTCATTCTTTTAAATATATATTTTTATTCTTTTATTTATGTATTTATTTCATACAGGGTCTTGTTACCTAGCTTGGACTCAGTGATCCTCCTGTCTCCACTGCCCCAGGGCTGAGATTACAGGTATGCACCAATAAGACTGGTTTTAGTGGCTGCCATAATGCACCTGGGTTTCCGGGCTGTTGCAGCATGCGGTAACTGTGATTGAACCTAGGTCCTTGTGCTTGGCACTAGGTGCTTAGCCCACCGACCTGTCTCCCTAGCTCTACATGCAGGACTTTAGACATTTAACTGTAACACAACACAATGAATATTACCAATAAACAGTTTAATATCCAGTGTTTAACTCCAACATTTTCGCACTTACCAATAAGATTTTAATTACTCAGTTGAAAAAAAGCTAATATAAGATAGTGTTATAAATGAAAGCCTTATTTGCTCTTTTGTAAGAAATTTCAGAACATTATGTTGATTATATTTGTGTAAGATAAGTATTCAATAATTAAACAAAATCGGTACTTGAAGGAACAAGAAGCCAATTTTGGAAAAATTGAGATAGTACTTTTTTTGGCACTTGGAAATAAACATGAACATAAAAATTTTTTTTTGCCAAGTATGATTTGAAAATAAATTCTATATAGAAGAAAGCTGCATACCTTAGTCATTTATAATCATTTACTTAGAAACAATATGAAAAAGCAAAATATAATTGTCATTTAAGATTACAAAGACATTATCCTAATATTTAAAAAATTTATGCAGTTTATGTAAATGATGTGAGATATGAATGCGCAGTGTTTCACTCCAACATTTTCACACATACCAATAAGATTTTAATTACTGAGCTGAAAAAAAGCTAATGTAAGATAGTATATATAGGTGATAGGTGTGGAGAGAGGCAAATAATTCTTCCAGGTGTTTATACATAAGTATTCATCTTCTAGGGAAGTGGGAGCCCCTAGCATATTGAAGACTGCATATGGTTTCTCAGCCTTTTCGCTAAGATGAAGTGAAGACTACAATTTGATCCTTACTTGTCCTTATTCAAGACAAGTAATCCAAGGAAGCACAGCTCATAAAACTCAGCCCTAGGGCCGGGGACATGGCTCAGTGGAATAAGCGCTTCCCTGGCAAGCACAAGGGCCTGAGTTC
>NDGM011210273.1:2079-16723 GCA_002564305.1 Octomys mimax | reverse complement strand
GAGGCTGTAAACAGGTGGATCACTATGACTCTGATCTAGTAGTGAGACCTTGAACACCCTGTAGACGCTTCCCTAAAGTACAAAAAAACAAAAACAAAAACCCCAGAGAGAACCATTCTGTGCTAGAGGAAACAATTCTCACTTCTTTTCCTCTAAGTCTAGATTTTAGCCATCCAAAGCTTAAAGGCATTGATTGTTGATTGTTGTTGTTGTTGTTGGTGGTGGTGGTGGTAGTGGTGTGTGTGTGTGTGTGGTGATGCTTGATGGTGTTGTTTTGTCTAAGAGAGAGCTTTTTTATAACTACACATTGCTGTTAGGTGGTCAAAAGGAGATCATAGCAGAAGTAAAAAATGTGGGGCTTTTATTATATTTTTAATTTCACTTTAGGAAATGCTAGCAAAGGACTGAGATTTCACTCTACACTCCAGTTTGACTTCACACTGGAATCCAACAAAGACATAATTTATGGCTAACATAGCCAGCCTCAGCAAATGCATGGTGTTGTCTTGTTTTTCTTTGCCTGGGCTGTGCAGTCCGAACCCTAGTTGACAGGGAGAGAAGGAAACCTCCTCCCCGAAGGAATGCATATTCCCTCTATCCTTACCCCAAGCTGGAGGGAGAAGAGAAGAAGGCGGGTACGGGAGCTGGAGCTGGATCCAGAAATCTGGACTGCCTCATTCCTCTAGTTCTAGCTGGTGATCGGTGTGAGCTCTGCAGGGGACACCGACTCAAGTTCCTCACTATTGGGTGGAAGCTAAGCGGAATCTGCTGGTGAGGGCACTCGCGCCACTTCAGGCATCAGGTGCTTCTGCAGGGGTTAGGTGCGTTATACTTCAGTGGCCTGGCACAAGCTCGGGAGGTGTGTGGAAGGTGCCAGGCCATGTGGAAGCTTGTACGCTGGCTGCTGCTCTGCCAACATTAGTTCTCAGTGAGACGCTGGAGCTGGCCTGCATTTCTCCTCTTGCCCTTCTGGGGCTCCTGGGGGCTGGGGAAATAGCTCAGCAGAACCAGTGCATGTCTGGCAAGCACAAGGTCCTGAGTTCAATTCCTGGTATCCAAGAAAAGAACAGGGATACTGACAAAGCCTATCAGGGAAGATGGGCAGTTCAGTAGGTGGGGGGTGGGAAGCAGCAACTGCCAACCTTCTGTAGCTCCTGGACTGCTGGCTGCGCAGTTGCAAACTCCATGGAGAAGCAAGAGGCCTTTCTGCGGGTAAACTCTACCTCTAGTGTGGAGGTGGAGGACAGAGGTGAGGTCCAGGCCATACTCGAGGTTTCCAGACTGTCCTTTCAGGGTCCAGTTCGCCCTCACTGTTCCCACCTCCCATCCGCACTACTGGTCCTGTTGGTCTACAGTGACTTCCGGCCCAGCCCGAGGGAGAGAGGAGGGCTTCATCCACTTCCTATTCCTCCCATGATTTCATCAAGCCCAGCACCTGCAGTGACCTCCTTTCTCAGAGCTGCTGTAGTCTTTCTAGAGAATCTGGTTGCTTGAGCAGAAATGTTGTGGAATACTGTGCTGTCTGCAAGCAGAAAGAATTATTAGTGAATTCATGAATCATGACTCTTTTATATTCTTCTCCTTTATTTTTGGTACTGGAAATTACACAAATGGCCTGGAGCATCATTCGAGGCCAGGACTCTACCAACCCCAGTCCTTTACTGTTTCCTTTTAAGGGTAATTGTTTATAATCCTAAATCGGATTGAACAGTGCATGGGTTGATACATCAGTGACAAACTAGGCATGCCCCATAAGATGCAAATTTAAGTGACACTGTAGCTTGATTATGTTTTATTAAGTTCAAATTACCAAGTTCAGATTATAATTTTATAAATTAAGATAGTCATTTAAAAGAGTTTTTAGTTTAAGTACACAGAATTCTCCATTCTATGTAACAATTTTAATGCCTTTTCTGTGCGAGGCACTGTGTCCAGTGTCAGGGGCAGGTTAGAAAGCCCCGGGGCCGGCTCCCAGGATATGTGCTACCTCTAGCTATCTGACCCCTCACAAGCCCTTACACTGGCCACAGTCATTCATCACCATGACTGACAGCTGAGAGTAGACCTCAGAAGGCCACATCTGTTGAGATGCCCTTTCCAGGCCTCTGCTCTGGCCCTTGCCTCTCGGGATTGCAAATCCCTGGCTCTGCACTCTTGCATTCCAATCCCGCTTTGGCTGCTCCAGTTGGAAGACTTTGCTGTGCAGCTTGTTGGACTGCAGCTGTTCATCGAGGCTTGCTTTCTCCTTGCATCTGATGCCTGCTGAAACATTTTTCCATTCTGGCGTAAAGCAAGCAAGGGATAGGTTTGCCCAACCAAGATCCTCCCCAAGGGAGTGGGATTCAGGTAAGCGAAGAGACAGAGGTGAAAGGTGTAACCGTAATATGACAAAGCAAGCGTCCCACCCCATCTGTGTAACACGGTACCCGTCCATCGCTGGTGATGTGATCGACGCTGTGGAGTGGGACCCCAGCCCGCTTCCTGCCTTGAGGCTACGCGTCTGTATCGGCACCCTGCTCTTCCTTCATCCATCCTACAAATATTCACTGCACAGCCACTCGCTCCCGGGCCGCCCACACGCCTCGCCTGGCCTCTATCCCGCCGACGTCTTCTGCTCCCGCGACCTCCCAGGCCTTGGAGAACCCTGCGAAACAGCGAGGAAGCGCGAGGAGCCGATTCCCCTGGTCTCTCAAGTGTCTTGACACTCACGTTGGCATTGTCGCTTTTTCATTCATGAGTGAGCGCGGAATCATCATGACACCCGCCTCCCTGGTGCGTGAATGTTTAGGTAAGTCACGGACCAAAGCCCCGGCGGATACCCGGAGCAGCTAGGCGAACGGCACATGCACCTCTCGGTGTGGCTGCTGTGACAGACCGCATGTGTGCATCTGCCACGGGGCCAGGCTGTTATTCTGCTGTCCCCTCGCTCCTCCAGCGGCTCCCTGCACCCCACATCTGTCCTCTCCACCTGGGGGCCGTCTCCTGCACCCGCACACTCGTCAGCTGTACACACGGGGGTCGCGCTGACCGTTCTCCTTCCCCTGACCAACAGTCCCAGTTTCTAAATCCGAAGGCCATGTCGGTGCTGGTTCACCTGAATCATTACAGCCGTCCGGGGGCTTTTCTCCCTTGGACTTAGTTTACTGTTCATTCAGCTTCTTCGTTTACGTTTTTTAATCATTTCTTTGCAGTCGCTTTTGCAGACACCGCGTTGGTACGCAGTTGGCTATGGAGTCTGCTCTTCAGCACATCCCTTCCCCCTGCATTCCCCTCACACCACAGTTGTCTTGGCCCAGAGCAGAACTACGTCTTTTCTGAATCATTGCAATAGTATTTGAGTTGGCCAAAGGCTTGATTTCTGGCCTCCAGGCGTACTTCCTCTATTGTCCTTACTCTTTCCAAAATGAAAATGTAATGCCCTGTATATTTCCCAGGCCAAAGCAATGCAGAGGGGAAAAGGGGGGGGGGGCACAAAATCCCTCCTGAAGCAGTACTTATTTCTGAAGCGCATACTCCCAGTTTTATCACAAGGAAAATGTCAGACAAATTCTAATAAATGGCAGTCCTGCCCTATGCCTGGCCTGTGCTCTTCCAAACTATTAAGATAGTCAAAGGCAAATAGAGTTTGGAAAAGTACCAGAGCCTGGAGAAGTTTAAGCTAAAAGAACGTGACAACCAATGATAGTGAGCTGTTCTGGACGGAACATGGATCATGAAAAGGACACCGGGTAACTAGTAATGACGTATGAATAATCTATGGCCTCTAATTAATAATCATGTGTCAGTACTAGTTCACTGATTGTAACAGACTGACAACGCTAATATCAGACGCCAGGAAAGGGGAAATTCTGCCGTGGGGAGGCATACGAAGACTACACTAGCTGGTCATTTCTTCTTTAATCCAAAGTATTTCATGATAGCTACTTTTTAAACATAGTAATGCTTTAAACCCACTCCCCTTATGATCCTTGAAGAAAGCATATCCTTCAGATTCTTCTCCATACACTGGGAACCCAGGTGGAGAGTATTTCTCATGTGTCCTAAAATAGTCTTTTACACCCTGATTTTTTCCCCTTCCTTATTCAGACTTTCAAAGAAAAAAAGAGAATAATGCCTTCTGTTGAAAACCCTGGAGTCCTGTGCTGGTGTCCAAAACTCAAGGCGCCAGTGTCCTCGCGAGGCAGCCAGTACCTTCCTTCCTGCCAAAGCTACTGACTTTGCTGCCGGGGACTGGCACCATCTGAGCCACCGCGATTCCCGTGGGGCTCTTAGGAAACAGTGCTTTTAGGGTTTTGCTTATTGTCGTGGTTCTTTCTTCTTGGGGGCGGGGCATCCATCTTGAGGACTGGTAAGAGGGACAAAGGGAAAGACACTGCATCACTAATCCTAAAACCCGTGCTCCTGTCCCTGACTCTGTGTCTCTGGAACGCTTGCATTTTAAGATCTATTATGTACCAAGATGCTTCTTGACTGCTCATACAAATCCATTACTGAGAGCCTAAAACGGAGCCCTGGAAATCTATATAGATATGCCTGAATCGGGGAGAAATTAACACAAAAGCAATCACTTTGTTCTGTTTAGAATTCTTCGGTGCTGCTCTGCTCTTGTGGGCTTACACGGTGTGCTCCCACCCCCTTCAGCGTCCTTTCCCACCTCCTGCCCACCACACATTCCACCAGCTCCTGAGTTAGGCCACACTTGGTTGCTTGAAGCATCCACACTGCATTCACTCCCCATGCTTCCTGTGTCTCCAGCCTTTACTTGTAAATCCAGATTGAGTAAATCTGCCCAAGCCATTGCTCCAGGGTATCAGGATAGCTTCATGTGTCCCCACCCCATGACACTCCATGGTAGATGTTTTCTGTGGATGTTTAACAAACTACCCCTGAAGTTGGATGGCCTCAAGCAGCAAATGGTATCACAGTTTCTGTAGTGCAGGGTTCAATGCCCAGCTTAAACGAGTCCTCCAAGGCAGTGTCTTCTACATGGCTACAAACACAGGTTTTGGGTAAGGACAGCGATCCAGTGGGAAGGCTCATCTGGGGAAAGATCTGCCACAAAGCTCACAAGCCACGAAGCAGTGTGATCCAGTCCCCACAGGCCGGTGGAGTGAAATCAGCTCATCAATGCTGCTAACCACAGGCTCTTTCCAGTTCCTTATTGGTAGTTAGTGTGTGCTACCTGGTTTCCATTGGAGCAACCAAGACACAAATGGAAGGTGAGCAAGGGAAGGACCAGAGCTTTTCTTGCAACCTAATTTTGATTTTGCTGTACTCTGTGCAAAGAAAGATCCTGGGCTTGGCCCACACTCGAGGAGTGAGGAAACATTGGGGTATTCTGTGGTTGTGCTAGGGAGTTCACTAAACACCCGTGCCTAACTGGCTCAGATGTCGAGACTGATGACGCCAGACAAACACGCGTGCGCACACACACACACACACAGACCAAAAAGGTATAAAGACATTTGTTATTCACAGACCTGGACTTCCTGGGAGAAGCAGAACAGGCACAAGAGCGAGACCTCAATATCCTAAGTGAAAAGAGAAACCAGTAGTTTTGCGTTTTGTTGTGTTGAGAGGGTGGAGTCTTCCCATGGAGATGGGGTTTGGAAGCTTTTCATTTCTCTACCAGTGTGCGGGGACAGAACCCAAAGGCTTTCTAATCATCCGACCTGGTGGTGAGACCGGAGGGAAAGGAGAGGAAGCTAGGAAAGTGACGAGGTGGAAGAAGCCACAAAGGAAGGGGACTTAGCCCCCTTATTCCAAGGGGCTGTTTTCGAGGTTGTCTACCACATTCATTATCATTTGTTTACTTATTTGCTTCCCTTTTACATGATGGTATGCTATTTACATAATTTACCTATCTTTAAAGAATATACTTTATGTATCTCTGTGTTCTCCGCACTTGATGCAGTGTGTGTGAGTCAGTAAAGTTTGGCTGAATGAGCAAATGCCGGGGTGCTCCCTTCTGTGTCACTGCTTACGCTCTCCCTGTGCTGTCAACCCATCTGGGAGTCTCTACCTAGTCCTGTTATGTACCTCAAATTGTTTTGATAATTGATCGGTTGGTATTCTCAATAAGGGTGTTGGCTCACATTCGCTTTTGATGCATATTTTAACATAAGTCTATTGAAAGAAAAAAAAGAGAGAAAGACAAGAAATCCTGCTGTGCTTGAAGCAGCAAATAGGTACAGAAAATAGTTTTTTTCCAGCTCATCAGAACCAATTCTATTGAAGTGCGTGTCTACAACATGCCAACGTTTTATTCCAAAAGGAACACCACAGGTTTCTCGTATCAAGCCTCAGAACTCTTCCCCAGCACTGACTATCACGGCTTGAACTCAGTGGTGAAAGAGAAGTGTTGTAATTGCTACTGGCTTGACAGCTGTCAGGGGTGACCCTGAGGAGCAGAAGTAGGTCTGCATGAATCTGAGGTGTCCTGCTTGGGACCCAAGCTCCCTGTGGCAGGTGAAATGTGGTGCCTCTGTGCCAAGACTCTTGCTGAGGCCTGTTCCTCCACAGGACAATGTTCAGGGGTGGCGAGCACATTCAGAGGTAATTAATTCACAAGAGTCTATTCTTCTGCAAAGATTAATGCAGTTCCTATGAGGCTGTGTTTGTTGCTGCAAGAGTGGGTTGTTGTAAGTTGTCTGGGCTCATTTTCCTTCTTTCATTCTCCTGCACACACTCTGCTTTCTACAAGTCCTTCGCTGGTAGCCAAGCATACTGGCACTAAGCTCTTGAACTTTTAGGACTGTGAGCCAAAATAAACCTTTTTTCTTTATAAATTATCTAGTCTTAGCTATTCTTTTCATTTCTCTACCAGTGTGCGAGGACAGAACCCAAAGGCTTTCTTATCATCCTACCTGGTGGTGAGACAGGAGGGAAAGGAAAGGAAGCTAGGAAAGAAACAGACTACTACAGACTACTACATTTCTATGCATAGTAAAGATCACCACTGACTACTAGGGCAGAAAACAAGCCATGGGACAAAGAGATGCACTTTCTGTAGTCCTTCTATAGTGCAGTCCAAGATGTTTTCCTGGAATTACTTCCCAAGGATTTCTAGAATATTAGAGCTGGCAGTAATCTCAGATTTCACTAAATGTTTTAGTTTTAGTGGCATTTTTAATGCCAGAATATTTCTGAGATCTCTCACACAATGCCAGTTGTAAGTTTAGTATTGGGTAATGAATGGAAGTGGGAAGTAATGCAACACTGTTCTGAATTCAATAAGCCTTTTATATGAACCTATTTTTGCTAACACCACAGCATCTGCATACATTTGGAAGACACATAGATTTCATCTATCTGTGTAACTGCTGTATTTATTCAGTTGTACACTTGATTTGGTGGATCTTTTTTCAGTAAATTCATAGCCATGAAACAGTATTTGATGCATGGAACTGATTAGGAACTGATTTGCCCTAATGTTATCATTGTACAGAAAGTAAAATGATTTGGAATAGCTCATTTATGTGAGTTACTGAATGTTACACAGAACTTTAAGGCAGAGTAACTGTGAACTCCTGACTTTTAGATCAGATAATAAAATCCCCCAACAGTCAAGAGAATTAAAACCAACAAAGGCTGGTGAGATTGCTCAGTGGACTAAGCTCCTGCTTAGGCAAGCACAGGGACTGGGGTTTGATCCCCTGGGTGTGCCGAGCTGGTGGCCAAGTCCGGATGTGGTGGTGCAGGCCTGTAATCCTAGTGCTGGGAAGGCTGAAGACAAGAGGATCATTAGGAATCCAAGCTGCATAGTGAGACCCTATAAAAAAAAATTCGATGCTAATCAATTGATGCATCAATTCTACGCTTCAAAATATACTCTCAGTTGGTGAACTTTGTCTTATTTGAAATGTATTTGGCTCCATACTTCTAACACAACTTAAAAATCTTTTTCTGATTTTCATTATTTGAAACAAACCATATAGAAGCTTTAGAATCTATGTATGATAGATTCTGTGCATATGCCCAAGGACTTCGTATCATGGCTTGATTCCTTTCACATTAGCTTTTCTTTCTGAGAGTAAGAAAGATGAATCAAGGCAAATAAAAGCCAGAAACAGTTGGCATGCAGGAGGAGGAACTAAGAAGGGCTGGGAGGGTGGATGCTTGTGACGCTGAGCCTATGAGCAGATGGCTCTGTTCTACCCAAGCAGCTAACTCAGTATATTTGAAGTGGCATAATAATTAGGCTCAAAAATTTACCCTTCAAATGCTCTTCAAAGCAAAAGCCTGTGTTGAACCTTGGGGCGATTCATCTCAATGCTTTGAGACTCTGTAGAAGAATACAGCTGCAAATGCGAATTCTTAAGCGAAATGGTTTTCTCTCCTCTGAGAGCAAATAGTGCACATATTCTAACTAGTCAAGATTTTGACACGAGCAAGTGCCCTTTAAATGTCAAACCAGTCATTTGTTTTTATGATTAAACCAGTATCTCAAAATATGGAACAAAATTGTAACTTATTTTTCTGAATTTAAATTATCATAACAATGTCACAAGTTTTCTGAACTTGTAATTTATATCTCATTATTAAAATATACAGTACCTGTAGACAGAAATTTTAAGTTATCCAAACTTCTAACTTTGTGATTATTTCAAATAATAGAAACTGTGAAAATGATGAGCACATTGCAGAATGGAGATGCGTACTGCTATGACTTCTCTGACTAAATCTCAAATACCTTCTTTGCTTGATTTGTGAAAGAGGTTTAGTATGGATTTAATTTGTGGAATCAGTGTGCTTAGTTCAGAATGGAATGAAGGTCTAGATGCTAGGGCCATTAGAACAAAGTTGAAAAATAAGCTCACATACGCACAGTATCACCTTAAGAGACCTCAACATTTTTAACGAAGATGAACTTAATTAGTCATTTACTGACACTTCAGAACTTTAGCAGTGTAGGACAGAGTGTGATGGTAGGTTCTGGCACAGAGCCAGGAGGTTTGATTTTTGTTAACAACATTTTACTTCCCGGAACTCTAAAAGAAGTGACAGGTTATTTTGTCTGTAATGGGGGTTATTTTCAACTTCAAAACCTTTTCTGTGATCCTAAAACCTTATAATTTGTTCACAGTTACAAGTTAATACAAGCACCAAACAGCATCTGTATGTAATTTTAGCTGAGAGATAGTGGGAATTTTTGGTCTTTCCAAACTTATTTTATTGGACGTGCATTGTCTAGAAGAAGTCTGTTTCCAGCACAGCCCAGAGTGAGCTGCAGGCCAAATTAGTGGTGGAAATGTGGGTGTTCAATTCTTTGGGGCCTAGTGGGGAAGCCACATCACTCTTATCCTCTAATATGTGGGGGACCCAGAAGAAGGGAAGATGTGATGGGAACATTGTGTCCAAGAGCTTGTTGTACCACACTTGCAAATAATTCTTTCTCATGTGCTATAGCATGTAGGTCTGAAGAAACAACTTTGTCTTACTCTCTGTCTGTCTGTCTCTCTCTCTCTCTGAAATCAAACCTAAGGATGTTCTACTACTGAGTTACTTTTCCAGCCCATGTATGTATGTATGTATGTATGTATGTATTTGGTACAGGGCCTCATTGTGCAGCTCAGACTCCTAGTGATCCTCCTATTTTCAGCCTCCCCAGTGCTGGGATTACAGGCCTGTGGCACCACGCCCAGTCTCAGTGGCCAGCTCAGTGGGCCTGGGGGTGAGGCCGGCATGGCATGTGGTATGGGGGAGCAAACCCGGATTCCTACACTTGCTTAAGCAGGCGCTTAGTCTGCTGAGCTATCTCACTGGCTGAGTCCTTATATTTTTTTATTTTGAAACAGAAACTCACTAAGCTGCCCAGGCTGGCCTCGAACTTCTGATCCTCTTGCTTCAGCTTCCCAAATAGCTGAGATTACAGGCCATTCCTGCCCCAGCCTCAGCCTCATCTTGTTACTGGTAGGACGCCATTTCTGTGTCGCAGTGTCACGGCGTTGCCAAGGTTCTAGTCCCCGAGGCCTGCCCTTCTGGGCAGTGCCTGGCACTCTTCAGCTCCTCTTCTGCTCCACTGTTTTCAGGATTTCCCTGAAGTATGGCTGGAGCTCTGCAGAGATGCAGGACTCAATAGCAAGTGGTTTGGAGAGAGGGTGGAAAAGCGTTGAGGGCAGGACTCTTCAAATCGCAGAGTGGTTTTGCCTTTACGGAAGAGGAAAAGAATTTCACGGACCTCCTTGTTGATGGAAGAGACAGAAAATTTCAGAAAGAAAAACAGAGCCTGTTTGACAAGAAAAGTGAAAAGGAAAAAAAAGACTCAAATCAGTTTACTGATCATTTAAAAAAGTATGGAATCAAAAGTTTTCAAACTTCGTGATAAATAGGTAGCGAGTGTCCATCATTTAGGTGATTTTTAGCTAAATTGGGCAGCATCAATTAAAAGATTGCGGGTTGACAAAGAATATATTTTTCAAAAACTTATCTGTTTTAGACCAAACCTTTATATTTCCAGTTGTGTCTAATGTTAACAACTATATGAACAATTTTACTTAATACAGCATTAGATGAATTTATTAGCTGGAGCTTGGGATGAGATACTTCTTTGTAGAAGCACAAAGGTGTGCACTTAGCTCTCAAACAGAAACCCAGGGACTTCTTTTATTGTGTTCTGCAATCTTTTCTGTTAGGTTCTAGCTGGCTTGCAATGGAAACAGAGACGGGGGTGGTTTTTTTGGTGACAACAGAAGGCTGGCACTGAAAAATATATAACAATGCCTCTGTTATCTGTTTCCAATTCTTGCGGCATAGAACTGGAATCCAGAAAATTTGCCGCTTTGAATAATTCCACTTTCAAATCTGTTGGTGGTTCAAGACAATTTTGATTGACTTTTCCCCCCACATTCTATTCTTTTCGAGTTTTCATCCGGAGGGCCTGCCCCAATGAGGCTCTCTGATTGTTAGGAACCAGAGTGATGCTCTGCTCTGGGAATACTAAGCAGGACTCTCTGGTCAGAAACAGGATGCATGAAGAAAGATGTGTGAGAACAACTTGAATAAAGGAAACAATCAGACTCTGATTTTTATGACTCCCCTCTTCTAATATGGAAGGAGCATTTTGGAGCTTGTGTCTTGCCTGGAGTCTCCTTTGTAGACAATAAACTTGCCACACTTTAAATATTTATAGTAGGACTACAGAGGGTTACAGAAAGCGCTGCGGCTTCTAGCATCTGGATATGAAACCAGCATCTTCATTAGTGTCACATATGGAGATAAGAGTGGAAAAAACAGTTTAAACCAAGCCAGGATGACAGGCTGCATTGGCTAAATGATAATAAACATTTACATATGTCTCTCCAGTATGTGTTTTAGTATATATGTTTATGATTTCTTTTGGTTTAAGAAAATAACTTTTATTTCAAGAACCTGAAAATGATAATGAAATATAAACAGAAAAAGACTCAAATTAGTTCTTCATCTTTTTCTCTTTTTCCCTCTGTCTCTGTTTCTTTCTTTTGCGACACACACACACACACACACACACACAAGCTTGTTTTGCTAGTCTTCATTTCTCCTTGTCAGATACTTTCCTACGATAAAGATGTGACTTATATTTGGGGCTTTATCTTGTATCCTTATGTCTTGGTTTGGGGTTTTGCAAAGGAACAATACAACACAGGACATATTTTATAAGATAAATTTATTATGAATTACCCAAAGAATTATATGCAAAGAGTGCAAGATATCTGTTCGCACACTAAAAACTGAAGAATCCAGCTGAGGGCCTGGATCTTACAATAGTGTCCTGTATGAGTCCACCTGAAAACCGAGCGCCCATAACAGTGCTTCCCAGGAGTCCAACAGGAGGCCTAGAGCCCACAACAAAGTCTCATGCAGGCCCACTTCCCAGATCTGCGCTGGAAAGGCCTAAAGGTTGCTGTTGGAAGCTGGAAAGTCCGTGCCAGTGGGATGAAGGATCTGTGCCAGCAGGCTAAGGGATCTGAACTGGAGCCAGCAAACAACACACAAGGTAAGCACCAGAGCTCCCCCAAGGATTCCACAGCTGTCCTCAGAAACAGTGAGGTCCCGAGCTCCTCCAGCAATGAGGAGAGCTGAGTTCCCATCAGGAAAGCCAGTGGACAAGATTTCCTCTGGCGTCAGGAAGCGATGATCAAGGTGAGGACCAGTGCTTCCCTAAAGTGAACCTTAGCCATCCTCCATGACAATGAGGTCCTGAGCTCCTCCTCCATCAAGAAAAACCAAGTTCACCAAGAAAAGCAGCATTACAAGGTCCTCCAGCAGAACAACCCAAGAGAACCAGCAGCTTCCAACAGCTTCTCCAAAAAGCTTACCTGACAGCCTTTCAATAGCTTCTCCTGGTCTGCCTGTTGTGCTGCTGGCAACAACCCTCAGGTGGGCCTCCCGCACACCATATCATGCTAGTTCAATTCAGCTGGGTGGAACAAGTTGACCACCAGGTGCAAGGTACTATACCTTGCTACATGATAGTAGTATGAAGCAAGCCAGGAGAATACAAAAAAGTCAAGTGAATGCAGACAAAAGAGTAACTGAATCCAAGCGGGGAATCAGGTTATTTTTTATGTGTGGCATTGGGAATCACACTCAGGACCTCCTGCCTGCCACACAGGGGCTTTGCCACTGAGCTGTATCCCTGACCACTAGGAAATCTTAAGATGAGGTGATATTTGAGCTTAGCTTTGAAGAATGGTCTGGATTCAGATTGGGCTTATGGATGCATGACAGGTGGAGAGATGCATAAGCTGGAGTTATGACATCCATGACAAGTCGGAGGAAATAAAAGTATGTGGTTACAAAACTCTGGGGACTAAAATGTACTCTGAGCGTGCTTTAACATTTTCTCCTTCCTCCTGGGCCTAGCACTCACATGCTAGCCAGTGAATACAGAGAAAGGTCACTGACCCTTATCCATGAAAACCGAAGTGTTTGATCTTCACCGGGAGGCAGAAGGCATCAAGAAAGGATCTGAACAAAGAACCATTACATCTTGGGAAAATACTATGGACAGGAAAGAAGTGGATAAAGAACTTCTAGAACAGGAAGAAGGAAACCAGCTAAACAACTGCTGTAGATTCAGAACAAATTTTGTTCATAAAATAAGCTGAATTCAAGGTGCGTTCACCAGAAGTAACTTCAGAGGCGCACAGGAGGACAGGGGCCGCTCTCTGCCCGGTGCTACAGCTGCTGTCCACTGCTAGGGCCTCCCGCAAGGCAGTGCTCGGGTGGTGCTCTTTCATAGCTGTGGGCTTTCCTGGGGCTCCCCTGAGGCTCACGTCTCAGAGCACATAGTACTCTACTCTGCACCCTTCTTGGGCATGAGAGATATCCTTTCCACTTCACTTTTCAGGAATGCCCCCCCTTTCATAGGCTGCTATCCTGGAGGTGGACCCCAGTTCTCTCAGGCTTGAATCTGGCTTACATCAGTGGTGTTCATTTAGTTCACCAGAGTTCATGCACACTAGTTCTGCCGAACTCTGGGACTATAATGCTGACCACTCCCATGAATGTCCTTTCTTTTCCACTAATTTAGCAACTGTTAAAGTTTAGATCCAAAATGTCTCCCCAATGACTCTGTGTTCAGAGGTGGAGTTTTAGAAGGGCATCAGGGAAACTATTTTCACCAGTAGATTACTTCACTGATAAACTCATAGCTGAATGCACTATAGGACTTCTGGCTGGGGGAGGTTGGTTGCTTGGCCGAGATCGAGAGGGAGAGCAAGAGGGACAGGGAGAGCGAGAACGAGAGCGAGAGGGAGAGCAGCAATATATATTCCTTCTCCCTACTCTCCGGCGGCTGCAAGTTAAGCAGATTTCATCTCCTAGACCCTTCCATCAAGAGCCAACTAACCACGAACTGGACCCTCTGAAACCATGAGCCTAATGAACCCTTTCTCTTGAAGTCGTGTGTGTCAGGCATTTTTTTCTCAGTGATGAGAAAGCTGGCCAACGTAGCTTCCAAGGATAACTTAGCTCATCCTCGATTGTAGGCTTCTTCAGGGAAGAATCACAAAGCTTGATTCTGTCTCCAAACCCAAGGGACTTTTTGGTTGTCTCAAGGACTTTTGTACTTTGTTTGTTGAATAAAATCTGGATGAGCCAAGTAATTTGTACCTTTAGGCAGCATCTAGCTAGAGAATGAGGTGCTAGCGGGCTTTGCCTGTGTGTACGCAATCGTACACCTCAAGCCCAAGATTTTCCAAGAAGGAAAACCGAGCCAAACACTTAGCTAGGGGGTGAGTTCTGTTCATTGAGTTGATGAATTGGAGTTGAGTAAAACTGTAAATACGGGGAATTAATCCTTCAGGGTTTAGGACTTTGCAGAATGCGTGAGATGCCTGGACTAGGAAAGAAAAGACCTGAGTTCAGTTTATGGTTCAACAGTGAGTGAGGGGCAGGAATACAGACAATTTACATTATTCCCTGGGCCTCATTTTCTGCATTTGAGAAACAAAGGAGCTGTACCATGTGAGGAAGCAGAGTGATGAAGAGAACAGATGCTGGTTACAGAGAAAACTGTGCCCATTTTAGTTCTGATGCTTACCGATCTGTAATAATCATGTATACATTAAACTCCATGAGTATAAAGTTCTTGATTGACAAAAGAAGAAGAGGAAGAAGAAGAAGAAGAAGAAGAAGAAGAAGAAGAAGAAGAAGAAGAAGA
>NDGM011210258.1:0-10296 GCA_002564305.1 Octomys mimax | reverse complement strand
CTTCGCCAAGCTTGTTCCAAGTAGGTGCTTTAGACCACTGAGCCATCTCGCCAGCCCAACCCTTTTTATTTCTAATTGTATGGATTTATTAAGTCTTCTGGATAAAGCTGGCTAAGGGTTTGTCAATTTCATTTAGTCTCTCAAGAAACCAACTCTTTGGGGGCCTGCCCACTAGCTCAGTTGTTTAAGTGCCTGCTTAAACAAAGCAGTCAGTCTCAGGGTGCTGTGGTTCGATACCCAGATATGCAAGCCAATCCAGGTTGGCGCTGAAGGCAACCTGAACCCACCAAAAAAAAGAAGAAGAAGAAGACGAAGAAGAAGAAGAGAAAAAAAAAGAAACCAACTCTTTGATTCAGTGATTCTTTGTTTCTATTGCATTAATTTTTGCACTGATCTTTATCATTTCCTCCTCTGTGCAAGTTTTGGGTGTGACTTGCACTTTTTCTAAAAGTTTGGGGTTTAACATTAGGTTGTTTGAGCTCTCTTGGTAAGTTCTGTTTTCCTGATAAATTTCCCTCTCAGGACAGCTTCCGTTGTGTCCCACACGTTTCTGTATGTTGTATCAGCATTATCATTTAACTGTAGGAACTGTCTAATGTCTGCTTTAATTTCATCTGTGACCTATTGATTCTTTAGGAGGGTGCTATTTAATTTCCATGTGTTTATGCAATTCTTTTTTTTTTTTTTTGTTTATGGAATTCTTGTGATTTATGGAATTCTTGTGATTTCTTTTGCTTTTGTTTTCTAATTTCTTTGCAAAATGGTCTAATAATATACATAGGATAATTTCAGTTCTATTGCATTTACTTAAGCATGTTCTATGAGCTAGCATGTGGTCTACTGTTTTGGAGAACCCAGATGTCTACTTGTGTCTGTATGGGCTAGGCCATGTCCACAGGTGGCTGTGACAGGGGACAGTCCTACTACAGGAGATAGCCAGGCCTTGTTCTACTACTATTACAGCATTATTCCTAGCAGTAGATTTCCTGGCTCATCTGGGGTGGTAGTGAGGGTGGCACATGTGTGTTTGTATGTGTGTGTTTACATGCAGTGTGTCCAGGAGAGTTTGTGATATGGTGGCTGTCGCCGTGATGGCTCTGATTCACACTTAGGTGTCCTGACCTGACCTCCAATTCTAACTGCTATCCTTGGCTGAGGTCCTGGGTCAGCCATACCAGCTCTCTGGGTTCTTCACTCACTCCACCCTGACCTGGGATCATCA
This sequence comes from Octomys mimax, assembly GCA_002564305.1. Classification (NCBI taxonomy): domain Eukaryota; kingdom Metazoa; phylum Chordata; class Mammalia; order Rodentia; family Octodontidae; genus Octomys; species Octomys mimax. Next base: position 9,074 of record NDGM011210258.1, on the reverse strand, counting down.
GCCTTAAGCCCAGATCCTGGGAACAGCTGTGTCTCCAGGGCACTGTCATCAGCAGAGCAATTGTCCCTCCAGGTCCCTGGGCTCACGTGTGGGGCGACTGGTCCTGGTCCTGTCCCCAGAGTGGGTCCCATCGTCCCCTCTCACCAGCTGTGAGAAATAACTGCAGACCAGTCTGAGCAGGTGACCCCATAATTGACTCCTTGGTGCCTTTTGGCAGTGTTGGGACTTGTAACAGCAGGATCCAACAGGCCAGTCTGCAGGTCTTTAGTATCTCTTGGCCTGGTGTCCATGCCCACAGACCTTCAGCCAAAGCCCCTGCCATTGTCACTGAGGGAACATTACCATTGTCCTGTGCTCTGTGTCCATGCCTTAGTCCAACTTGTCCCTATCCCCATTTGTACTGAGTGTCACCTACCAGGTACCTCCCGTGGTACACAGGGTCATAAGGACCTCTGCACTGAGGCAACTTTCCTGTAACTGCAGGAAGGTGACCTCCATGGACAGGAGGGTGAACCCAAGGAAAGGAGCGTGTGGCCATGGCAGGGCTTCTGTAGTACACAGTGGGCAAGGCAGCTCTGCATGGGCAGGGACAGCTCCACCACACTGTCCCCAGTGTCCCTGGGGGCAGTGCCCAGGGGTGGAAAATGAGGGCCATGGTGCAGGCATGAGGGCCGTGGCTCGGCCCCGCGTGCTGAGCTCTGGGTATGTCCACGTCCAGGTGGTAGGTTGCAGCTGACCATCTCTGCCCGCAGGTAGCCTTCATGACGTTGACACTGTTCCCCATCCGGCTCCTGTTCGCTGCCTTCATGATGCTGCTGGCCTGGCCCCTGGCACTTGTGGCCTCACTGGGACCTGCTGACAAGGAACCCGAGCGGCCCCCAGCATTATGGCGGAGGTGAGTGGTCCTGGAGGCCTCACATGCAGGGAACACACAGCAGCAGGAGTGTGCCTACCCTGACTGAGGACCTGTGGCTTCCCTCCCAGCCTGTGCCCCTTGCCTGTGCTGCAGGAGTCTCCTGCCTGACTCCTGCGGATTCCTCTAGAGTCTGCTGTCCCTGCTTGTCTCTGTCCTGCTGTGAGTCTCAGGGTACAGGGTCCCTGTGATGGCTCTTCATGGCCTCAGACTGAAGTCACTGACTACCCAGCCCCACCCCTGGACCTTGGGTCCTGAATAGCCACCTTGATGCAGCCTCTTGGTGACACGGACCATGTGCTCCCACAATGGCTGTGGCTCAGATGGTAGCAACCTTGGCACTGTTGGTACCAGGTAGCCTGGCTGGGCTGCGTGCATGTCTAAGCTACTTTGCTTTCATACCTGACACCCAAAATTAAGGAGGGAAAGGTTTATTTAGCTCACAGTTTGTGCAGGTTTCAGTCCATATTCGGCTGGCTCCAAGGCAGAGTGGCACATGGAAGAGGGCTGCAGTTCATGGTAGCAGACAACAGCAAAACAGGGAGAGCAAAAAGAGAGGAGCAGCAGAAAGCAAGCTGCTTTCTAGATCTTCTGTTATATGCAAGCTGCCCACCCGAGGGCACATGTAGCACTCAAGGCCCATAATCCCAGGGTTGGACCGTGAATCAGTCACAAAGTCTACAAGCCACCCCAAAGCCTAATGGTCTGCACAGGTGTGTCCAGGCTTAGTGTCCTGGTTGGCTCTGTGTGTCATTCTAGGAACAAGCCCAGGAACTCATGGGGACCCAGAGCTCTGGGCCCTGGTATTGCAGGGCAGGGACCCCAGCCACCATGGATGGTCCTGAGCTGACTGGCCCTGTGCTGAGCTGCTCAGCCAGGCCAGCATTGGTGTGGATGCCGTCACCAGAGCTGGGTGGCTGTCACTGCTTTCAGTGCTTCCTTTACCTTTCTGCGTTTTCTGAATCCTCTGAAGGGCACGTTTGCCTCCAGGTCCCACGGACAAGCTTTTAACCCTAAAACAGGGATTTAGTATCAGATGTAACCAGACCACATCCAGAAAGCAGGGCTGACCCGGTGTTGGGGCAGAGCGCCAAACCCACTGGCAGTGTGAGGAAGGTTCAGGTTCTCAGGAGCAGGGGCCGGAGAGGCCCACCTCAGCCCTGCCGGCTGGCCTGCACTGTCTCCCCCATGCCCTCTCCATCCTGAGGATGCTCCCCCACCACCCCACCCCCAAGTTGGAGCATCCCCCCGCCCCCGCCCCGGCACAGATGGCATCTTTCCAAGGTGGTGTTGGCCCTGTTCCAGGCACTGTTCTAACCTGGTGGCTCTAGAATGACCCACCTGGCTTCTGCAGGCCATAAGTGGCCACCACTGACTTGTCACCGTGGCCGCTACGGAGCATGTGCCGCGTTCCACGCGTCAAGATGCTGAGTTTTTTTATGGCCACAGGCATGACTGCCTAGGTGGCTGGGTGTGCGGAGACTACTACTCCATGTGCATGTGAGAGAATATGTGAGTGTGCGTGGGTGTGTAAGAACATATGCTCACGTGTAGTGTGTGTGCACATCAGCATACACAGTGATACCCGTGTGTGCTGGTCCCCGTGTGCGGAGCTGCAGGCACTCGGGTGTCTCGGGCACCGGCACCAGCACTGGGAAATCACGGGGTAGTCTGGCTCTGTGTTGGGCAGGTTCCCCCAAAACAGAAGACAACCCACAGCTGTCAGCAGCTGGGAGTTGGGAGACCAGCCTGGGACTCACAGTCATGGGATTGGAGCAGGCACTGAAAGCTAACCCAGGTATCGCCTGGGCTGGGTTCCCAAGCACAGTGTGGGCGTGGCTGCCTTGAGTAGATCGAGGTTATTAAGGAAGAATTTTGCTGAATGATGTTAGTATCATTTTTAAATTGTGCTATTTCTAAAATAAAAATCCAAGGTTTCCAGGGGATGACAGTTTAAAGCATTGATCTTAAATTACTTTCAAATGTGAAGACCGGGGCATCTTCTTGCAGAATGTGAATATCCGGGGCTGGCACTGACCACCCCAGCCAGACCAGAGATCTGGCTGGTTGCCATCCTCCAGGGCTGGCCCTGGGCACTGGCTCAGCCTCAGGGAATATGATGGGCTCCTCCCTGCACCCTCAGGGCCAGCACAGTAGTGCCACCAGGAGGTGACACCTGTGGGTCTGCGGTCTCTGTTGTCCTGAAATTTCAGGTGCCCTGACTCTCACACTAGGGTGAAGGTAAGCTTGGCTTCTGGTCATCAGCGTGTACACGGCCCTGGCCTTTGGGCAGCTGCACCCCCTTAGTGCCCTTCCTGTCTGGGTCCTCTGTCCTGCTGGCCTCTGCTGTTTTGACATCCCTGACCATCCCCTATCCTCAGCAGAGACGCTGTGGCCCCTGGTAGCCTGAGGGTCACTAGCTGTCCCCTCACACCTCCACACCCAAGGAGAAGCTGTGCTGCTCAGGGGCGCCTCTCTTCCAGGTACGCGCAGGTGTCTGCCGGCGCTGCAGTCTGTTCCTGCGGTGGTTCTCCCACCTGTGGGCGCCCCCAGGCCTGGCTCCTGCCCCCGCTGCAACCTTGTTTCCTCTTCCTCAGGGTCCTCCTGGTTGCAGCATGGCTTTTCCTTTTGTACATGTTGTGAAACCGGATGTGCAGAGGAGCACATCCGGGAGCACGCGGCTGCGTGCAGAAGCGCGGCCCCGGGTGATCGCCGCCGCCGTCAGCCCTTGGCCCCAGCCCCGCACCAGCCCCGTGTGTAGTTTGTAACCACAGTGACTGTTTATCCTCCCAGCCAGCAAAGGTCCTGTCGGGGCAGCTCCCGGGGCTCAGTGCCCTCTTGATGGCTGTGCCTCTGCTGGGGTGCAGGCCCCTGGGAAATCTTAGGCTCCTGTTTTGCTGCAGCGTGATTCGCCCCATGGGGGTTGCCCTCTTGCCTGCAGCCTCTGGGGCTGAGCTCTCCCAAGGTGCATGTCCTCGTGGGCCAGTTGTGCACGTGGCTTCTGTGATGGCTGGGCGGTGGCAAGCTGGAGCTCGGCAGAGGCTGACAGGAAGGACACACAGATTCAAATGCCCACGTCCCCAGCATTTTGTGAAGGCTAGACTACCTTGCCCTGCTCTGTCTGCTGGGTCCACCCACTTCTCCCAGAAGCAGCACTTGTGGCACTGAGTCCAGTCGCTTGTGTGTTGTACAGTGGCATAGTGGTGCCCACCAGCACTGGGCAGAACACCTGCAAGTCCTGGCCAGCAGGGTCCCCGTGGGCTTTGTGCCTGGCTGGTTTTGTGGATGCTCAGAGTGGCTGTGTGGCTCCAGGTGATCTCATCACTCACGGACAGGTACCTTCTGTGGAGAGGCTGGGGCACGAGCCCCATCTTCCCTCCCGCCATCCCTCCTGCTATCGGCTGACCTGACCCGCACTCTCTTGCAGGCTTGTGGACGTTCTGCTCAAGGCCATCATGCGTGCCATGTGGTTCGCCGGTGGCTTCCACCGTGTGGCCGTGAAGGGGAGGCAGGCGCTGCCCAGCGAGGCCTCCATCCTCACACTGGCTCCACACTCGTCCTATTTTGACGCCATCCCTGTCACCATGACCATGTCCTCCATTGTAATGAAGGCAGAGAGCAGAGACATCCCAATCTGGGGAAGTACGTGAGCCCTGAGTGTGTGTGGGGGGGAGCCTGGAGTGGTGGGAGAGACCCCCAGAAGAAGGTGGAAACCCTGAGATGGGTCAGAGACCAGGGAGCATGGTGGGGAGAGAAACCCCAAGTGTATCTGGGGGCCTGGCAGGGTCCAGGCTCTCAGAGTGGCTTCTAGCCTTCCAGCAGCAGGGTCCCCAATCCCTGGGTGGATATGGCAGAGGTTTGGGGTTAGGGGCTAGGCTCCATGGGGTTCCCTTCCTGAACATGAGAGGTAAGGGGGGCCAGCCCGTCCCTGTGCTGGTGACCACCAGCCCAAGCTGCTGAGACATCTGTGCCAGAAGAAGTGGCCTGTGTGGGGCAGGGACAATGTCTTCTGTCCTTGTCCATCTGTCCTGGGGCTCTTGGGGTACTATGCATGCTCCTTTTTGAGCGTCTCATCCCTTTTCTCAAGGACCCAGCCACTGGGTTAGGGCCACTGCCACCTAGGATGGCTCATCTCAATGTGATCATCTGCAAAAGTCATTTCCAAATGAGGTCCCACACAGGTCCCAGGAGTCAGGACTCAGCCTGGCTTTAGGGGACGTGAGGGGTTGGGGTCCTTAGCCCCCCACCCAGTAGTGAGTGCTCTCACCTTCCATGTCAGTCCTAGTGTCCAGTGCTGTGAACACTCACCATTTGTGCCCTCCTGTAATAAGGGTTTGTTTGTTAGCTCTCAGGAATAGAGGGCTCCTGACCCCACTAAGTCCCCAGAGGGTTGGGTTTTCCTGATTCCTCACAGTCGGGCCTGGGTGCAGTCTGAGGATGCAGGTTTCCCCGGGCCCCACCCCAAGTCTGCTGTGTTGGGGCCGTGGGCCAGTGCCATCTGTCTCTACCCTGTGCAGCCCTGATACGGTACATCCGGCCAGTGTTCGTGTCCAGGTCTGACCAGGATTCTCGCAGGAAAACCGTGGAGGAGATCAGGAGGCGGGCGCAGTCGGGCGGGAAGTGGCCACAGGTGAGCGTCCTGCCTCTGTCTGTGGGCTGTGAAGCAGTGTGGATTTGGAGATGGGGAGAACCGGGTTGTCTTTCTCTGGACTGTGTCTTGTGCCACTGTCTTTGGTCCAAGTGTGCAAATTCATGAATGTGCTGGGTGTTGGGACCTTTGCCTTAGGACACACAGTTAAAAGCAGCAAACAATCCTCAGAGGCGCCCAAGTTCCATTTCTTTTCAATAGAGAGGCTTGCGGTCTCCTGTCCTGGGCGCTGGCCCAAATCCAGGTTCCCACTAGCCCACAGGTAGCCTGCCTGTGCATGCCATGCCCAAGCCCGTGCCTGTGTTCCCTTTAGATGTAGCCCACACTTGGGGTTTTCTTTCAATGGAGCCATCACTAGAAGCAGAGATTTCACAGGACTCTGCAGGCCGGCCAATCCCTGTGGCCCGTGGGGGCAGTGACTTCCTCAGACCCGGCAGCTGCCCCACAAGCGCAGCCCTCTACTCCCACCTTGGGGGTCTCCAGGTGCCTCCCCTAGCGGCACCTGCCCCGGGGCACAGGACTGAAGTGACACGGCAGCACAGCTGCACTTCCCACCTGCTGGAAGCCAGGTTTGGCTCCCGCTGCTGTGAGTGCTCAGAGCCATGAGAGCTGTGTGCACAGTGTCCGCTGACGCCCACAGCTCACTACTGCAGCCTCTGCTCCCTGCCCCTTTCCACAATGACCGCAGCAGCTGCCTCGGCACGTCTGCACTGCACGCCGATAGCGTGTTAGGGCTCATCACCCCCACTCCCCGTCACACCTGCATGGTGGGTGCCCAGTGAACCTATTTTCAGGCTCTCGGTGGAAAGAACACTGTGTGTGTGTGTGTGTGTGTGTGTGTGTGTGTGTGTAAGTGTGTAAGGGAGGGGGAGGAGGGTGCTTCAGATGCTCAGAGCCGTAGAGTACGTCAGTGTGTACGCCTGCGGTGCGCCCCAATCTTCCACGGAGTGGGACTGAATGGTCCCAGGCCAGTCAGGAGTTGGGAGCTCACCTCAGCAAGATGGCACTGTGGACTCAGGATTATAATTCTGTCATTTAATGCTGGTTTTTCTCCTTGTTTGAAGATAATGATTTTCCCAGAAGGAACTTGTACCAATAGGACCTGCCTAATTACCTTCAAGCCAGGTATGTAATCCTCCTCCTTTATTTTCCCCTCCAGGAGAAGGAAGTGGTGTGCGGGGGCTGGGATCCGCGCTGCTCCAGCCTGGCCCAGCCCTACAGGTGGGGTAGGGAACATCGGGGGGAGGGTAAGAATCATCTCTGCCTGTTTTTCTGGTGGAGATCTTAGAGTGCTCTCTATGGAAGTCAGTCTGAGGTACGGATTATGGTGTTTGTGGGAGGGTGAAGTTCTGACTGCGCCTACTGATCGAGAGGTAGAGAAGCTCAAGGGGCCCTCGTGGCCTGGGCCCTGGCCCTCCTACACTTCCTGTGTGCAGTGGGCCCCTCTCAAGACTCCAGGTGCAGACCCAAGGCCGGAGGACCCAGTGCAGGGGAGTCTGGGCCTCTGGCCCAAGCCCTGCTTGGCCGCCTTGCTGTGAGATGGGTGGAGAGCAGCGCCTGACAGCTGCCCAGCTGGGACCTTCCAAGTGCCTTTTCCTCCTTCCTGTCTTGTCCCTGTCCTCATCTGAGCCTGCACCCTGCCCCTGCTGCTGAATAGCACTGCCCTGCCTTTGGGCTTTGTAGAGCCCGGGCCCCATCTACCTGTGCTCTCCTATTGTGATGCAGAAAGGGGTGGTGGGCTTCACAGGCAGAGGCAGTGGCAGCCAGGTGTGGCTCACCGTGCCCACCTTGGACTGTGGCTGACCGGCTCCAAAGCCTACTCAGCTGGCCTTCTCTGGACCCCTTCCCAGGTACAGCCTTCGAGCCAGGCTGGTGTCACTGGGACCATTTCCTGGGAAACCTGTGATGGTCTATTTTGACCACTTGCCCAGGGCCAGGAGCAGCCTGCTTGCTGCTGGGTGTCCAGCTCCATTCCCGAAGGACACAGCCCATGGGATGGGTCATACATGGCCTCCCTGGGTAGAGGATGATATGTGCTAGGGATAGGCCATGGCTGGCCTCCACGCCCTCATTTGTGAAAATGTCCTGCTTAATTGGAGGCTCCACTGGGAGTGGTCCCGGGCATTACAAGTTGAAGCTACTGACCCTCATTTGCCAGGCAGGAAGGAATTTAGAAATGAAGGATCAGCAACCATGATGTGAGACAGCAAAGGTGTACCTGGCAAGTCATGAGTGGTGGGCACCCAGAGAGGACTCGTCACATGGTGACAGCCAGCAACTGCCCCTATCAATGATAGTCTGGCCCAAGCAGTACGGCGAGCCACCCCCTGCCAACCAGGTGCTCAACAGCACAGGGTCCCTGTGTTCCTGCCCTGGGCACCCCAGGGAGCCCAGGCCAGTGCGACTGGGATGCCTGCTGGCTTCCTGGTGGAATTTCCATGAAGGGTCTGGTCCTTTGAGCCAGGTGGCATTCCTATGATGTCCAGGGAGATCAGTACCCGTGTTCAGCCTATAAACACTGCACTGTACAAGCATTTGCTGTAGGACGTGTGGCCTCGGCCCTCGTTCCCAGAGTGTGGGAGGAGCTGCCCTCAGCTGGCCCTCACCACACACCTGTGCCAGCCCAGAACCTATAGCCATCCACACCACTGCCGGCACAGCCTGCATGCTCCGTTCACATACTGCCCAAATTCTCAGGCTAGACATGTGAAGTTCTCGGCAAGCACTCAGTATACTGAGTACTGGTGATGTCACTAGAGTGCACAGCCAAGTTGGTCACTAGGGCTGGGGCAGTGGACACCATGGTGGCCCCCAGAGGACATGGCACTTCGTAGGGGTCCCTGTAAGGCCACCACCACCTGGGCGCTGAATGCAAGGCATGTTCCCACTGCCCCTGTCTGCTGCTGGGCCTGGTAGGAAGTCAGTGCCTACAGTGTTGGTATAGCCTGGGTGGGGCAGAACCTGGGCAGAGTGCACTGGGCTGTCAGACACGAAGCCCTGGTGCTGGACAGAAGTGGCCTCCATGACGGACACTCCTGAAGGGTGTGGTGCCAGCACAGGCTCAGCCCTCCCTGACCAGCCAAGACCAGGCTGACTTCAGCAACTCGAGTGTCCCCATCCCAAAGCAGGTGCTGGCCCTGCAGGGGCCTGGGGATGAGGCCCTAGCCCGTGTGGGCCCAGTGGCCCTGCCTCCTTTGTGATGTCCACCCATGCCATCACCTCCAGCACTCCTGATAGCCACACTCTCCCACTGAAAAGACAGCCTCCAAGTAGAGCTGTGACTAAAGCGGGGTTTTGCAGGACACCTGCTAGGTCCCGTCACCCGCGAGGAAAGCCGGCCTGGAAGGTGGAACTGGTGGGGACAGCAGCCACTGTCCCAGCAGGAACTAGGATGTTCTGGGCCTGAGCCACGGCCTTCCAGTTCCCCAACAACAGCTGCCAGCCGACAGCAGGCCTGGGCAGGGTAGTCCCACCCCACTGGGAAGGGTATCTGATGGTTGTGCTAATCCTTTT
>NDGM011210240.1:0-18111 GCA_002564305.1 Octomys mimax | reverse complement strand
AACTCAGGCCCTTGTGCTTGCCAGGCAAGCGCTTATTCTACTGAGCCATCTCCCCAGCCCCCTGATTAATATTTTGAGATAGATACCTTTATTATTTTAAGAAAATGTTCTTCTAATTTTAGTGCACAGAGAACATTTTTTATTGGTAGTAGACATTGGATTTTATGAGCTATCTTTTTGCCATTTGTGAATAAAATTGTATGTTTTTATTCATTTTGTTTTGTCTTGGTTTGGTTGAGACAGGGTCTCACCATGTAGTTCAGGCTGGCCTTAAACTCACTATGTAGCCCAGACTGACCACAAGCTTGCAGGGCCCCTCCTGCCTCAGCCTCCCTTGTGAGATTACAAGAGTGCACCACCATGCCTCGCCTTTATGCTTTTATTCTTTCTTTGTCTTGTTGGTGTGATATATTGCTAATAACACTAATAATTCTTTAATCATCATATTCAGTTCCTAAGGAAGAAAAACAAATGCTTTGGCTTCACATCAAAGCCTGACAGGCAGGCTCTCAGATGACACTGCAACCCCGAGCAGGACAGCAGGTGTCTTCCCAGGCCTGCAGCACCCCGCACTTCTCCTGATGAGCCTGTGGCTTTATCCTCTGTGTAAGGAGACCCTGAGCAATCTTCAGAGCTGGGTGACCAAGTGTCCTGGCTCACAGGGGACAGCTGAGGCTTGCACATCCTGCCCTAGTGAAGTCACCACTCTCAGAAGCATGTCAGCCCAGACAGTGAGTTGTGGATTCACCCAGCACTGGCAGCAACACAGCCCTAGTGGTGGGGGCCAGGGCTGGAAGGGACTCTGCTCACCGCTGCTGTTGCTGCAGGAGCCTGGGGGACGTGCTTGCCGCTGCCTGGCTTCCAGAGGAGGAGCAGATTGGAGCCAGGTGAGCTGAGCAGTGGAAGCATGGGGAGAAGGCAGGGAGAAGAGAAGGGATGGGGAGGAGGGGGATAAGAGTGGGATGGGGCGGCAGGAGGTGGAGGGTGGCCGCAGGCGTTCTTGGGTACCCTGTGCTCCTCGCATGGCTCCTGCAGCTATTCTGGGGTGTTGTTTCCTGGCTACTGGGGAAACCTTGCAGGTATATTCACTATCTTGGATTTCTTGGGGTTCACCAGCTTATGGTTGCAGAATAAGGCCACATTCTTTTCTTTTTTCTTTTTTTCTTTTTGAGACAGGGTCTCGCTGTGTGGCCTTGAGCTCACTTTGAAGTCCAGGTTGGTCTCAATCTCATAGCAATCCTCCTGCCTCAGCCTCCCAAATGCTGAGATTATAGGCATGTGCTATCACACTTGGCAGGTCACATTCCTTTTAACTGCTGGAGTGAAAAGACTGGGACTTTTTAGGGCCATTGCTGCGGACACAGATGTCCTACCTTCACAAGGAGGCGCAGCCCTTGTGTGTTCAGGGACTCTTGGTTGAGGCTGTGCCACCTGATGCTCATGACCCCAAGCTATCTGCAGGCCCAGCCCTTCAAAGGGCCACCCTATCTCAGGAGAGAGGGACCTGGTGCCCTGCTCCTCAGGCCCTGTCTTCTGTTCCTCAGGCACAGCAGAGGAGCCACTACCAGCAGGCTTTCCTGAGGACTGAGGGGGAACAATGAGCACAACCTGAGAAGCTGACATCTTTTCCCTAAGCACTGAGTGGCACACGTGGCCCCAGAGAGGCTGTTTAACTGCAGAAATGATTCTTCCTAGGCCTGGAGCCAGAGGCTCTAAATCAAAGGGCTACTGTGGCAGCTTTCTTTGGGAGGGTCCCAGGGGAAGGCCAATGCTGCTTCTCCTGGCCACTGGCACCTCTGTCTTCCGCTGGCTGCATCTCCCTCCCATCTCTGCCTCCATCAGCCTATGGCCTTTACCCTGGGTCTCAAATCTCCCTCTCCTTACCCCCCTAAGGACACCAGCCCCCTCCTCAGTCCAGCAGGCTGATCTTTAGGGCATTAATTATGTTTGAAAAGACTCTGCTTCCAAACAAGGTCACATGCCCAGATGCTGAAGGTCAGGACTGGGGGTTATTGTAACTACTCAAGTGAAGGCTGAGGCCAGATGGGTGGGGAAGGCCAGGCAGGCAGGGGAGACCAGCATGTTGGACTGTGGGGACCAGAGGGCTGTGTCACGGGGCAGGCACCAAGGTGCAGCCCTTCAGACCTAATGCTAGCAGGCCCAATCACAGAGGTGGAGACGGCCACCAGGGAGAGTGGAAGCTGGACACTTCCCAGAAAGACGAGGGGCAGACAGCCAGGAGAGGGGTCTCCTGAGCTGTCCACAGCACCCACTGCTGGGTAGCCTGACACCCTGGGGCTGTTAGCTGGGAGACGTCTGAGCTCTGTGAGGGTGGATGACTGCACAGTCCATGTGAGGGCTCCAGGAAGGGAAGGAAAGGGCTCTGGGCTTCTCACAGCCACACCTCAAAGCCCAGTCAGAGCCACATCCCCAGGACGGAGTCACAGCCCCTTTCTGAGGTCTCGGGTCAGGGTTCCTTTGTGCTGTGACCCCGACAAAGGTTCTCTCTGTGTATTATCATGTAATGTCCATCCCCAAAGGACGCTTGGGCCATCTCAAGAATATGGCCCTGTCTGGTGTGAGTGGAGCAGCCCCACCTGGTGGTGCTCCCTCAGGGATCCTCGGGGGCTGCAGTCAGGTAGTGGCTGGCACTGACTGCTCCCTGAGGCTTGGGCTGGGCTCCCAGGAACAGCTGGGCTTCCTGGACATGCGGTCGCCAGCAGCCTGGCCGTACAGCAGACTCCCAGGCCAGGAGCTAGCAGGAGGGCTGCCCCCTCTGCCTCAGCCTCCACGCTGGGACTTTCTCTACCTTTTCTCCAATACAGTCCCTCTGTCCTAGGGAGAGAATGTTGATGAGGCCGCGGCTCAGCATTCATAGAGTCATTTTCAAACCCAGTTCATCTGGAAATTGGGTTCACACAGGGTGGAAGACGCACCCCGACCTAGCCAAGCGGGTCTCTCCTAGGGCCACCCTGGTAATCCTGGCTTTAGCCACATATGCACAGTGGAGAGAGGCCTTTGCACCTGCTGTTCTGTCTGCATTCTTTCTGGGGAGGGACAACAGGGAGGGACATTGCGGAATGGAAGAGAAGGAGCACCACAGTGCACGCTTGAGCTTCCCCCACAAGGCCTGCCAAGCAGCTTGCACTCCACACCTGGGCTGCACATGCATACAGGCTGCGGAGGGATCTGGGGCCTGGACTAAAGGTGAATTTTGCTTGTTCCATCTCACCTTCACGATGCATAATCAAAATGCTTTGCTTGAACGCAGACAGATTCACAGGTCTAAAAACAGCTCCTGTGCTCTGCAGGGAAGGACGCTGTTCTGTGGAGCTCTGCGTGTGTGCACCAAAGGACAAAGCAGAGGGGCCAGCAGGCGCACGGAGGGCTGGGCTTTGTGGGGCCTGCCCCTGCGCCACGCCCTTTTCCTGTTAGAGAAGCCCACACTGCATCCGGAGAGCCTCCCTTATGGGATGTCCCTGAAAGTCACGTTATTTTGTGTCAAGTGTTAGAAAACATATGGGTGTTTAGGACAGAGCTTTTTGGACCACCTGTGGCCCTTCTTAAAGATGGGCTGCTGAGCTGACATTAATGCTTTCTGTTCTCTGCAGAAACCTACCCTTGAGCGAGACTGAAGTGATCTGGAGGTGTGGCTGTTGCTGAGGTGACCATCATCATGGCTGGGTCCCTGGGGACTGACTTGCCCAGATAATTGCTTTGAGAACTGACTGCTGCTGGACATGTGCTTTTGCAGCTGTCTGCCACCTGATCTTTTGACTCCAAGCTCCTGCATGGCTCCAGGGAGACTGTGGAAATGTTATGACTCGGTTTTCTTTTTGGACGTACCTGGCGACTGCACTGGGATGTGGTGTCACCCCTCATGCAATCCTTCCACAGCAACGTGGCAATGGAACCTGAGGGGTGCCAGCCTAGAGTCTCTGCTGTGGCTCTGCACTCACCCACTGGAGGTGGTGATGGGGCTTCAGGAAAGGATTTCTATTTTAAGGTCTTCAGATGCCCCATACACAATACAGATCAGAAGACGTCACAGCTCTGAATGTGTGACAGAAAGCCTCAGGGTCTCTACTCCAAGACTTTGTTGTCTTAAAATTATATAGATTATAGATAAGATATGTATAGATGATACAAATGACACAGATGTGGATTGTACAGAGACAGAGGGTATGGACGGTGTATCTAAGTGTGCCTGGAGTTAGCACAATTGTATGTGTTCTATGTGTTCCTAGGCTGGTGAGTTGAGTTTCTGAGCTGTACATATGCTAACTGTACAAGGCCTTGTAAGACAAACAAAGGAATCTGCTGCTGGAGATAGAGAGGCTAAAGGGCAGGCAGAATTGCAGCGAGCCGGTGCTCCCTACAGTAAGCGTGATCATTCTGAGCCGCAAACACGTGCCCTGTGGGCAGAAACGATCACCTCATGGCCTCCTTTCCTTCCCAGTTGTAAATGAGGTGACTGCGCCACACTCTTGGCAAACAAGGTTGCCTCGTCCATTCAGGCTGCAGTCCCGAGGCACCATGAGCTGAGCAGTCCGAAGTCACAGTCCCTCTTCAAGCTCTAGAGGCCTATGCAGTCAAGGCCACAGCGCCCACGCTGTCCCCCACAGGACTGTCTTGCTATGTGCTTCGAGGGGGTCTCTCTGGGTCTCCTGCATAAGGGCACTGATCCTGGCTGTGCCCTGGTTGCTCTTGCACAACCAACCCCATGTTCTCATGCCTTCACCCTGAGAGGTGAGGATTCAGAGGGTGAATTTGGGGGAAGTATCACACGTATTTAGCCAAACAAGGATTTAAGTGGCAGGAGGTTGCTTTAAAATAGGAGTTTCCAGAAGTAGATCCTTCGACAAAGACTTGCATGAGCAGATTACTTAAAGCTCGAATGAGGAAAGTGCACGAGATAGAGGAGGCGATCCTGACGGTCAGTCTTGGCTGCCTAGGCGCAGGCACTGACAGACACTGGAGCACTGGCAACTACCAGTGTGGCCACAGAGGACCGGCAGGGGCATGGTGACCTCCCCAAACATGGAACTGTAACTGTGGACCTCTGTAACTCTGGGAACCTGAGAGGAACAAAGAGAAGACAAGACAGAAGGCTGCAACACTGGGCTCCTCTTGAGGGCGCGGAGTTTGCTTGGTTTGGTGTTACTTTTGCAGCTGCCTTTGCCTGCAGACACCAGACTCCAGACTTCACCCTTGGAATGTGGACTTGCACCTGCAAATCTACAGGAGCTTCAAGACCTCTGGCTTCAGCCTGGGGCTGGATTCTTGGTCCCCCTTGTTCTGAGGCTTCCAGTTTCTGGGACTAGTTTCCTTGTCACTAGTTTCTGGAGGGCCATCGGTGTCTGACACTGTAAGCCAGCCTGCCAGTTCTCTCCTACAATTGCATGCGCATTCTCTTTGTGCTGATCTCCAGAGCACCCTCCAGAGCACCCTCCAGAGCACACTCCTGAGCAGTGTGTGTCAGTGTGCACCCTTCTGCTCAGTCCTGCTGGAAACTCCTCAGGAGACCTCAAGTGTAGTCCCTCAGGAGAGATAAGCTGTCCACCCCACACCCCCGTTCCCTCCAGAAGCCAAGAAGCAGCGCAGGATGGGAGCTGCAGGTGACTGTCGAGTGCATATGGGAATGACAGGTGGTGCCGGAGGACGTGGGAAAGGCTTTGGCAGCAGCTGCTCCTGCCGTGCATCCTGGGACACTGTTGCTTGCTCGCTGTGTTCTAGGCACATGGAACATGTCCTGTGAGAGACCCTGTGTGTGCTAAGCCTACTTAGGAGTGTTTGATGTTCCACACAGTCAGGAAAATGGACAGCGTATTGGCTTAAAAGGAAATGTTTTATTTAGCAAGATGCTGGAAACAGGAGAAAGGTCCTTGAAGGTCTCTCCATGTTGAAATCACATGCCAGCTAGGTACAGTAGCGTGTCTGTGATCTCACCACTCTGGAAAGCTGAAACAGGAGGACCACAAGCTCAAGCAAGCTGTACAACTTAGCAACTTGGAGAAACACAGTCTCAAAAAAGTTTTGAGAAAAGCCTGAGAATGTAGTTCAGTGCCAAGGCCCTGGGTTTAATCCCTAGCACAATTCGTTAATCAATCAATAAAAAAGAAATCACATGACACTGGACAGGTTTATGGAGTTTGGGAGGAGGTTGTGGGGAGAGCCCAGGCACAGAGATGAGGACCTGAGTGGAGCTTGGATGCCTGTGTGGCTCAGCTTCCCAGCACTGTAGCAAACTATCCAAGATAATCCACACATAAGACACCACAGCTCCCAGTTTTGGAGGCTCTGGCCCACGCGAGGTTCTGTTGCTTCAGACCTGCAGCCAGGCAGTTGTCCCAGAGAGCAGTGGTGGAAACAGAAGAGCAAGGGGGGACCCACCATCCCCCTCCAGGGCCCTGCACGCCTCCTGGGTGCCTGTCTGCGGCTCAGCCTTGGTATCAGTCCAGACCCAGAGCCAGCGCTGGTAAAGAGAGGTGAAGATGCAGACAGCCAAGGCAGCTTCCTCTCCTGCGCAGGGCCTGCGCCACTGTAGGAGCAGACAGTGCCTCCCTGGCAGAATTGTTTGTGAGAGCTCCCCTGTAGGCAGAGCCCTCAGGACTCAGGGCTGGAGGGCAAAGTATAAAAACCCGGGAGGGAGACAGGATTGCGAAGGCCGGAGAGGGCAGGGCACTGCGAGGAGGACGGAGCTGACCGTCCCCTGGCTGTCCCTTCAGGCTCATGCCTGCACCTACTGGGCAGGCTTGGGGTTAGAGAGCAGCAGCAAGCGTCAGCTTCGGGTTCTGCTGGCCTGAAACGGACCCTGCTGAGCTTCCTTCCCGCGGGAGGACATCAGGGACCACCTAGGGAAGAGAGGAGGGGCCAGGTCGGTGGGTGGAGCCCTGAGCGTTGGGAGTGGGGACAGGAGGGGGCCTGGAGGCCAGGGGAGCTGTCAGGAGAGGGCGGCCTTCTCGGAGTGGAGCTCTGCGTGCCAGCACGCGAGGAAGGAGGCATCACACAGACACTGCCGTGCGCTGGCTCACAGCGAGGTGGTGTGAGGTAAGGTCTCCTGAGTGGAGACTTTCACAAAACAACTTCAAGCCTTGATTATTGTCTCTTCTGCAGAAGCAGGCACAGATCTGAGAGGTGACCGAGTCTCAGAATGATGCCGCCCTGCACCCTGGCAGCCTGGGCACCCTCCTGGAAGCCACCTCTCTGGACTGGTCTGTCCACTCGGTCTCTCAGGTGCCCAGGGTGAACCTCACACTGATTCTCCAGGGGTACACCATCAGAGATTGGCAGCATCAGGGTCATTTGGGGCTATCTTGCTGGCCCACCAAGAAAAGACAGAAAACTTGAAAACTTGCCTTTGATTTTGTTTGTAAATGTTAAGGTAGACCAGTAGAGTTCTAACAAAAATTCATATCCAACAGCCCCTCTGGGGGACAAGCCTCTCTTCGTTCACCCACTCATTGGCGTCTGCTGGCTGCAGCCTCTGCCCTGGCTACTCTGGAAGCAGCAGTGGACAGAACAGAGAAAACTCAGCAGTGTGTCTTGTAGCAGAGGACACAAAGAACATGCAAAGGACTTGGGGTGTGGCAAACGCCAGGCCACATCCTCGCTCATGCCAGGCTCCCAGAGAGGGCAAGTGTCCTCTCACTGGCTTTGGGGCCCCTTCTCGATGTGTTCCACTCTGCCAGGCCTAGCACAAATGCCCCATCCTCTGGCCTTTGCTGGGCATCTTGAGCTTGGGTGGGTGTCTCTGGCTCTGGGCTCTTGCTCCATGTTTTTTCTTGCAACCAGGAATTTCTGGAATCATCCCAATGTAAAACAAGTTCCTTTTTTTTATGCCTAAGCCTTGAACATGGATAAACTCATGAGCCTGTGCTGAGCTTGCTTAAAGCATCCCAGCCCCATTTCCATGCCCACACTGGCTCTTGTTAGCCTCATACTAGAGCACGGTGACGGGCCAAGTCCAGGGCCCTGGCCTTGCCCAAGCACTGGGCTCAGAGGGAGCGGCTCTGTCTGGAGCCCTCTACACCAGGCAGGACTTGGGAGGGCTGCAGTCATCCTGACCTGCCGCCTCAATTCAGCAAGGTGTGCTGAGAGCAGGGCCAGGACTGGATATCGGCCTTGGTCTGCAGCTTTCCAACGGCAGGCTTAACCTGTTTAATGTTTATCCTGTTTCATAATAGAACTGTGCAGGCATTGCTCGCCTTTGCTGCTGGATGCAGTCTGAGGGTGGAAACACGCAGGTCTGCAGGTGAGACAGAGCCTGGGGCACCTTCAGCTCAAAGAGGAAACCAAACCCTGGGAGCATTCCTGCGCTTATTAAACAGGGAAGGGAGCCCGGCCCAGTGGAGTCCAGGGAGGAGACAGAGACCCAAGCCAAGCCGCAGCACCTGCAGGAAAGGGCTTGCCAGCCTGTACTTCCTTCCTCTGCCTGGCTAACTGACCCCTCTACAGCTGATGTCCCCAGACAGGGCCTAGTAGGTCTGGGCCACTTCTAGAGATGGGGTTCAACCATGCAGTCACCCAGCACCACCCAGAAGGAATGGGTTAGCAGGCATGCGGACAGCTGTGGGGGAACCAGTCAGCTGGCAGAGAGGATTAGGGGAGACATAGAGCTAATGTGACAGGCCATCCAGCTGAGAGCCAGGAGGGTGGGGTTTCGCAACCCACACTCTGCATGGGAACCAGGAGTTGGGGAAAACAGGGGAGCAGGACCCACAGAATAACCAGGTGCCCAAGGATGGGCAGGGCGCAGCTTGACACCAAGCAATTATTCTGCTCCTAGGCCATTATTCCCCCTCCCCCTCCCACCCCAATGAAATCAGAGCTGCCCTTGGCTAGGGGGCTAGAGTGGGAACTGGCTTTGGAAGCCAGGCATGACTTGGAATCTCTGCGAGAGGTGCTGGAGGTTGTTCGCACTCCATGTTGTGTACTGGGGAAATGGGGAGACAGGCATCTGCGTTCTCATCCCAGGGATTCTGAAGCCTTGTGCAAGCAAGCAGCTGGGCCTCTTAGGATCCCCTCCCCTCCCTTCCCCTCCCCTATCTTCTCCTCTCCTCTTCTCTCTCCTCTCTTCTCTTTTCCTTTCCTTTTCTTTATGCTTTCTTCCTCCCTCCCTCCTTCACTCCTTTACTTTTCTTTGCCTTTCCTTTCTCTCTTTTGTGTGCTCTTTCCCTGTGTGTGTGTCTGTCTCTGTCTCTCTCTGTGTCTCTGTGTCTGTCTGTCTGTCTCCCCCCCTCCCTCTCTCTCAGACAGGGTTTTTGCTATGCAGCCCAGGTGGGCCTCAAACTCATGATTATCCTCCTGCTTCAGCCTCCTAAGTGCTGGGATTGCACTGGGCCTCTGAATTTGTTTTCTATTCTGTAAAAAGGGGCAGTTGAAACTTTCAACAGAGCTGCTCCCTAAAAAAGTGTTTTAAGTAGGATGATACTTTTTACTTTAGTGGATTTAGAATGTATTTTAGTGAACAGCCATGAAGAAACAACAAAAAGAGAAGGAAGGCTGACAGGTGTCTGGCCATGTGGGGTAGAGGGGCCAGATGTCCCTCAGGTGGGACCCCCCACCCCCATTGCTGATAACAGTTTTAGGAGAAAAAGCTCCCTGCCAGTGCTGTAGGTCCTAGTTGGGGTGTGATCATAAAAGTGGGCTTCAGTGGGTTTGGAAAAGAGTATTGGGGCCAGGAATGGTGAGGTGAGCACTTGAGGGGCAAGTAAAGGGCTGTTCTGAGCCAGGTATGGTGCACACAGCTGTGATCGCAGTTACTAGGGAGGCTGAGACAAAGGGTTCAGGGCCAGCCAGGGTAATTTATGAAGTTTCTCAAAATAAAAAGTAAAAAGAATGGCAAATGGCCTTCTCCATGTCTACTGAATTTTAAAAGCCCACGCAAGTCAGTTCAATGGAGTGGTTATAAGAAATGTCTCATTAAGTGATTGATCTTATTCAGACACCAGGTCCAGGACACAAGCAGATGAGGAGGGGCCTTTGAAGCACAGCTGTGTGTCTGCCTCTCTGGGGTGCCGAGTAGGCAAGGGTTTGGACACCCAGCACTCCAGCCCAAGTCTGTGCTACTGGTACTTACGGAGACTGAGGCCAGTGTCATGAAGGCCAGGTCACAGCAGTTGTGGATACCGTGAGACATGGCTCTTATTAGAAATGGGCGCTAGACTCAGACTGTTGGCACAAACACACTCAGAGAGCAAGCACGAGGACTGAGCCAGGTGAAGTCCGAAGTTCGCTTCTGCAGAAAGGTACTGGGACAGGAGGTGGCACGGGTGCCGAGGGGCAGGAGGGGGCTTCAGCCCAGATGCTCAGGGAGCAGCGGGCACTGTCCCACTGGCCGGGCTAGAGGCTCACAGTCTGTCCCGACTGGCTCCCTGGAGGTGTATGAAGGCTGCTGGTGGTGTGAGGACAGGAAGTCCTTGGCTAGCTAGCGTGGAGCTGCTCTTTGGGCACAGCTAGGTTCCCCAAATTCAGGCATTTCTCATGATTTCAGGGTAAGGGGTAGAGCCACCAAGGCTGGGCTAGAGTCTAAGATAGAGGCGTTGCTCTTTGTACCTTCTCATAGAAAAGATGGCTGCAGTTCTTCTCTTCAATAGAAAAGGGAACAAGCCACAGCTTATTCTCACCTGGCACAGCTGGACCCCACAGCCCTACAGGGGAGAGCTGCACCCCTTGATGGCTAAACGTGGGGTAACTTCAACATTTCTGGTCTTTAAAATGAAGAGATGGCTGCCGATATCTTCGCTGTCAGAGCCGAGTCCAACCCTGCGGACCTGGCAAGTGCTCACACCAAAGCAAGCCAGCACCACTTGATGTCGCTCACAGAACCCCTTGCCTGTTATGGAGCTCACTTCCTGCTTCAAGGGCCAGCTTGGCTGTGGCCTGGCCATGTCTCTGATGGCACCCTGTGCTGGGGACTTCACTCACCAGAGTCAGCAGCTGTGGCAGTTTCACTTTTTGGTCTCTTCAGGAACAGGGGCACATGGACAGAGCTCACCTGCCTGCTCCAGGGAAGCCACCTGCATGCAGGGCCCGAGCAGTGCTCTGGGGACAGGTGCAACAGAGGGCCCTGGGTGGGCGCCTCCTCCTCCTGCATCAAGGCCACTGTCCATGAGCCTGGCAATGCTGCCAGTGACACAGTAGCAGTTCTAGGGGTGCTCAGTGGTGGCTTGCGCCAGCTTCCCACATTCTGAGCTCTGTCATAGTCTCAGAGACTCAGTCAGTCAGTGAGGGTCCAGATTTAAAATCAGGTCACACAGCTGCAAAGATCAACTTCTTGACCTCTCCTCAAAACCCTTTGGGATGGCTCTTAGGGCCTATTAATGCAGAATATTGAGCTGAAACTTGGGGAGTTCAAGAGACTTGCTACTGGCTGTAAAAGCAGGAAGAAGCCAACTGGGATTGACTTAAGCTCTTCCCACTGGTTTCTCCTTTAATCCTCACAGCAATCCTGGGTGGTCATAGAGTCTTTCATCTCCACCTCAGCGTTCCATTTGGGTAGATTCAGCCAGGGTGGGTTGAAAATAGTTAGAAAAACAGTTGTAAATGTGCTGGATATGTGCAGATCTTTCCCACATCCTCCCTTAGTCTGTACAATGTAACTTCAACTTAGAGTGTTTCATTAGTTTCATATGGGAAGTCACTCAGGGATGCTGTCCAGGGTTATAAGCAAGAACAGTGTCTCCTGCACGAGGGATTGCAGCTAGCGGCTTTTGCATCGCCTAGAATATAAAGGACAGCTGTCTCTGCCTCACTTGGGAGGCCTCTGCTCGGACAGATTCAGGCCATGCGGCCACAAGATTTGTAGGAGGCAAATGAGGACGGGTCCATTCCTAAAATCTGCAAGCTGCCTCGATGTCATCCCAGTACGCAGGCTCATGCGAAGTCTCTGCAAACCAAGATTCCAGGCTTTCGGAGGGTCTGGGCCTGAGTCAGCTGAGATCGGATGGGTGGGCAGTGAGCACAGGGCCTGAGAACCACTCTCTGCCAGGCTGGCTCCACCCTGGCCTAATCGCATCAGGGCCAGCAGTGCAGGGACACATCCAGCTGCAACACATGCCGCAGGGCCTGGACTGGGCCCAGCCCCAGAACCAATCCCCGCTGGAGGAGGAGTTTTGTCGGGACTTTATGAATGGCAGATGGGAGCTAGCTCAGCACAGACCCAGGAGGAACAGGAGCTGCTGGACCCTGGGCCTCAAAACCACCAGGGCCATTGGGTAATGACTTCGCCTGGCTTGGGGCATTTGCTAATTTCAAAATATAAAATAATTTTTAACTGACTTTGTAAAAGATGCAAAGAATTCACCACTCTCCACTGCTGCTCTGGGTTTCTGTGTCTAAAAAGAGCCTCTGCCAGGATCAAGGAAACCGGAGCATGGTGGGATTTGAGGGGCTGGGTGGGACAGCATCAGCGTCAGCATCGTCCCATCGTGGGAAGCTTCCTGTTGGTGCTAGCCAGCCACATCCCCTTATCACTTTTCCAGCCCAGCTTTGTGACTGTCAGTGCTGGACGGAGAACTGATAAGGGTGGGTGGCTGGCACTCACAGCGTGGGAGCCCAGGCCCTGCAGCTACGACGGGATGGCATGCTGGTCCTGCTGTGTGCGGAGCAAGCACAAGCACTGCTGGCCCGTGAGCCCTGCGGAGTGCACCTGCCCCGGCATGCAATCTGTAGAGGGGAGGGCGTCCTTTACCTGCCAGGGTTCTTTCTGTTTTGTTTTACTGTTGCTGTCTGAGCAGAATCCCAGGGCTTTGTGCACATCAGGCAGTGGTACACCACTGCAGAACCCCTAGGCCCTGCTCCTTTGGGGGTGCTCTGTGCTGAGTATGGGGTCTCCCAAGGAGGGCTGCAGCTGGGTGGCGACTTTCACTCCTGAGGCTTCCCTGTGCAGATGGAGCTGAGAAGATAGCTGTACAGATTTGCAGTTAGAGGGATTCTTCTTGGAGAAAAACGGGCCCAGAAATTTCCATCTGGAACACATGGACATTTGCTCTGTCCTTTTCCTGCTTAATGCTTTTGTATTTTTCAGGGTCTAGGAACTGTGCTGTAGAACATTTTGTGGCATTAACTTATATTACATTATGTTAAGGATGACTGTGTATTTTATTGTTGACTCATATTGATCCTTTATAACTCATAATCTTATGCCAAATCAGATTCAGTAAATTTCTGTTAAGTTAGCAAATGGCAGTAATTGAGTGACGCGTACCAAAGTCTAACTGTCCCTATGTGAACACACAGAGCTGTGGTGAAAATCCATGGCTGAAAACACTTCTCTCTCCTGAAATGAATAGATAGTGGACAGCATCTCAACCAAAGAAGTAATTATTTATTTTCGCTACAGTTCAGTATCAGGGTTCTCCTTAGAGAGTGAATGCAGCCTTGGGTTGGGATGGCACCGTGGCTGCATCGGGGTCTTGGGCCTCAGCAGGGACAGAAGCATGTTCTAGAGCAGCATGTGCCTAATGTTCCCTCCGGGCCTCTGGGTCCTGCATCGGCGCTGTTCCACCTGGCTGTCTGAGGGTGATGGCCCAGGACCCCACTGCATGGTGGGTCAGAAAGCTCTAGCAGCACCACATGGCCGGCTTCTGGCCCTGGCTGAGCGCTCTCTTCCTGGCCTCAGATAGCATCTCTGTATGCTTCTGTCTCTTTTCATGTAGATAGGAACTCAGGGGCAACAAGGAGTGAATGTCCCCCCAAGACCCTTGCTGTTTTAGGAGGGGCCTGAGGTCCCAGAGCACTTTCATGAGGTTGTAGTTACAGGAGACTCAGCACCTACTGTCAGTTCTGGGCTTAAGCACAGTGAGGAAGCTCACAGGGCCACAGGCAGGAGTCTGCAGCATGGAGGTAGGGGCCCCAGTCAAGGCCTGTCACCTCTTTCTGGAGAAGAAGCTGGCCGGGTCTGTGGCTGTGTAAAACAAATGCTGAGAACCCTGCGGCCCATGATGCTGGGAGGACAGATCCGCTGGGCTCAGCACTGTAGCAGCATTCTGGAGAGATGGGTTAGGGTTAGGCGGCAGGGTAGGGAGTAGGGCAGGTCTAGCATTAGGGTTAGTGATTTTTACAGTTCCTTGTAATTCCAGCTCAGCAGAGTGAGTGTTTGGATTTTCTAAAGACATACACAAGGAGAGATAGAAACAAATCTTGTTCAAATCTTATCCTGTGGATTGTAAGATTTTAAATGATTGTTTAGGGCTTACTAGGATCATTTCTGCAGAGCCCTCTCCTCTTCAATTACCTCGTTTAATCATCGCATCCCAGCCTAGGCTGGGTATTTCCGTCAGCATCCCCAGATTGTAACCGACACCCTGGAGTACATAGATAACAGTCACACAGTAGATGGCAGAGCCTGGAAGAGTCAGGTCTGGGCACCTGAGGGCAAAGTGCATGACCCCCGCACTGTCCTTCTGGAGTGGGACTCAATATCCAAGGGCTGCCAGGTCAAAACCAGGGACCTCCTCACTGGGACACTTCCGTAAGTGCCCGGTGGTCCTGGGAGGTGGGTTGTAGGGCTGATACATTGTGTGAGGAAGGACACTCTGTTCAGTGCTACCACCAGCCGAGGACACATGATGGTGAGTAGAAGGTGGGCTCCTTCTGGCCACCAGGCAGGAGTAGGCAGAGCTTGGGGGGCTTGGTTAACCCTTAATCCTTGACGCCCACATTCTAGCCCAAGACCTGGAACACAGTAGACTTGAAATCAATGTTTGCTGGACGAACCCCTCATAGGCCGGATACAGACATGACATTTACCCTCCAAGCCTCAAGCTCAGCCCGTGGAGCCTTTTGGAAATGCAGGTCCATATCATATCCTGGGAAGGGGTGCACAGGACCTTCATTGGGTGCCCCCACCCCTGGCCTTCTCTGAATGCACCTGTCCTCTGCAGGCTCCACGACAGAGAACACGCGGCACCCTCTGAGCACCTCAGCCACAGGCAGTCAGCTGGGGGCTGTGGGTGTTGAGAAGAATCTTTGCTCAAACTTGGGCTTGGTAAGTGGGTCCAAGGCCATACCCCGGCTTGGTGACCCATTTGTACAGTGAGCTATGGCGTCTGTTTCTGACACTGCACACCCCTCCTGGCCTAGGTGCCTCAGGGTCTCTGCACAGGGTCAGGTGGGGGATCGGGCTGGCGTAAGCCACAGGCTGTAGAGGCCCAGCCAGGCATACAGGCCCCTTCCTGCTCCGGGACACTGCCTCATTGCCCATGAAAAGAAGGCTTACTTCTGGCTGGACACCCTGAGCTGTGGATTTTGGTGTGAGTAAGCAACTTTAGGGCCTTTAGGGGAAGGCAGGCTCATCTGGAGAGCGCAGAGCTGACCTGGGTCAGAGTCAAAAGGAGGAGGGTGCTGGAGTTCTCACAGGGCCTGGCATGTAGCCCTGGCTCTGAAACCTGCAGAAAAATGTCCTCATCTTTATGGATGGAGGAAGAAGTGCGTGCTTGTGAAAAGAATGAGGGACAGCAAAGCCAGATCAGGAAATCCCTTTCATCCTGGATGGAGAGCCCAGCAGTCTGGACCTGGCCACGGCCCACAGCAGCCTCTTGATGAACTCTGTCATCCTGAGGTTTGTGGCCGGTGGTGAGCAGGCAGACACAGCAGCTGCTGCTTTCCCACGCCACAGATGGTGTGCACATATTTCGCTTTATTGACTGTCTACCACTTTCCAGATGAGAAGCCCAGGCTCACGGAAGCATCTGTCCCTCGCCAGGTCTCAAAGGCACAGCCAGGGCTCTTCTTCCATCATGCCCATGCCTACAGCCTTGCTTGTGTCAGCGGCTGTGGGCACGACAGTCGTGCGCCACTTCCATTCTCCAGAGGCAGCATGTGCTTGGTGGGCCTTTGTGTGCTCTGCGGGGTGGCAGCTCTGATTCCCTCGCACCTGGGCACTCGGCTCTGCACACAGGAAGGCTGGGGGGAGAGCCTGCATCTGTCCATGGCTCCTGAAAACCCAAGTGCTGGTGGCCAGCAGGTGATTGAAGACAGCGGCACAGTCAGCGTGCACAGCCCGCTCCCCCGGCTGTGCTTTGGCCCCAGGTGTGTTAGATTTCCTGCAGCGGGTTAGGCATCCATTACTTCCTTCCATGGTTAGATAAGTGAAGGACTTGCAGGACCTTTAGAGGAAGTGGGGAGAAGCCTCAGACCTCCTCACCTAACTCTGAACTCTGATGGCCACGTAGCATTCACTGAGCCCCCTTTGTACAGCACGTGTCCTCCAGCTTGTGTCTAAGGGCAGTGTTCTAGGAAGGAACCACAGACTTTTAGGGTCTCTGCTCCACTGGCAAAGGCAGGGATGCAATTGTTGTCAAGTGCAGCTCTTACCACCCGGAGGCACTGCCTCTCCTTAAGGATGCCTGTTCACCGCTCTCTGCCCTGTGCCAGCTTCCGGCCTTGCCTCTTCCAGTCCTCGCAGTGGCTCCCGAAGCACCTCTCGGTGTTCTCAGGTGGCCCTCAGTCCTACGGCTGGGTGAGGTGCACTGGAATTTGATCCCAGTCTAGTCCTGTCTCGTGGAGCACAAGGTCTGCTCATCCCTCAGCCTGGAGCCAGCGTCGTGGTTGCTTGTAGTAGTCACAAGTCAGATGTCGTGGGGGAATGTAGGCTGACATCTGGGAACTCTGCTGCGTGGATGCTTCTGTTTAGGAGAGTCCAGCTGAGCCTCTGAATGGGCCCAGCCCAGGCTGTGCTGGGAGGACCAGGCAGGGCCAAGCCCTGCTGTTGGGGTCCAGAGGACCCAAGGGCCTCCATTGAGTATGGACACAGCTTGGTGGGTGCTTGCTGATCCCTGGACCTGGAAGTCCTAGAATTGTGCTGTCCCAATCTCAAAACAGTTTCTGAGTTTTAACCAGGGAACTGGCATTTTCTTTCCTACTGGGTCCTCCAGTTAGGTAGCTGGTCCTCCTCTGCTGGTAGCCTCTCTGCTGGGCCTCCTCCCAAGTCAGCTGGGGTGTCCTTGCTGTCCAGGCTGGCTACATACAGAGGCTGAGCCCAGAGGGTGACACTGGTTTGCTCTGTTTCTGCAGCTGAGCCAGGGCTGGGTGGACAGTGGCAGAAGTGCCGTGGTGGGCTGCCCTCAGTGTGGGGCCCACCACTGAAGCCTGTCTATCTCTGCTCCTGTCACCTTGGCTCTCTGGCTGACCACTCTTAGGACACACTTTCCTCATTTTTAATTGGGGAGGGGCAGACACTGAGCACCTAGAAGGAAATGCACCTGCGTGCTCACCGGTGATGGCTCTTGCTGCCATCTAAGAATGAAACAAAGCTTAACTTTTTAAACCAAACCCAACTGAGCAGCAGATGCCCCCACGGTGACAAAGGTGTAGGAAGGGGATGGGCTGTTCAGCAAGTGCACGTTGTTCACCCTGCACGGAGCCCAGGCTAGATTCACAACCCTGCCAGGTGCACCTATAAACTCTTTACAGATTAAAGATCTAATAAAAACAATGTGAAATGTTAGAAATAAAAATAGAAGCTTTAAAAAATAACTTCAGAGGAGGGTTAGCTTGCTTAAAGAAATGCATCATTAGGAGCCATTGGAAAAGTGTTAGGGTTACTTCCTTAGCGGTTTCAAATTAGTCACCAGAGGTCGCACAGGGATGAGGCAGGCGGTAGACTAGGCCCTGCCACCCATGTCGGCGCCCCTCTTTTGCACTGTGGGACAGGGTGGGATGACTGACCCTTGTAGCTGCAAGGCCTTTCAGCCTGAGAAAAAACTCCTGTAAACAAATGCCTGAAGATGGATCTACCACTCGGCAGAAAAAAAGCGAATAGAGGAAATAAGACTGGAAATGAAAAGTAAACATCTTCTCAAGTATTCCGGGAAGCAGGGGAATGAGGAGTATGGCGGAGTGAGTCTGTGCCTCAGCTGGGAGAGACCTCGGCCTGGCACACCCAGGAGTGTCTGGTTGGTCATGCGGGCCGGAGGCCTGTGCTGCAGGGCAGGGGATGCCACTGTGGGCTTTGGGGGAAATTACAGCTGAAAGGGTGTTTATCTTTGACTCAGCTAACCCACTGCCAGCACGTATCCTTTTTATTGTTTTTTGCTGCAGTACTGAAGGTTAAACTCTGGGCTTTCTCACCGAATTACATCTCCATTTTTACTTTTTGTTTTGAGA
>NDGM011210235.1:0-13132 GCA_002564305.1 Octomys mimax | reverse complement strand
TTATATTTTTCTGCTGGATGGTTAAGACCAAGATAAAGCAAGACCTATATAACAAAAAAATGTCACTTTTGTATCTGACAAGGTCAGTCCAATCCCCTCAGGACTTACCTTTAAATCCTGTACAGCAATTCGTAGATCTTTTGTAAGTGTCAGCCATGTGGATGAGTCATGGCCATTGCTTGAACAACTTGCATGAGACTATGTTAATACTGATACTCAATAATAACATGCAAAGAACATTATATTTTACAGAGAAATTAGAATCTAATTAGAAATTAGAATATACACCATGTGACAAGTGATGTTCACCCTTCTGCTGTCAAGGCACTGATGTTATTTTACTATTTTTAATGATAATCATGTGAGAAGCTTGAAATCAGCCATAGTGTGTGCATTTACACCACTGAATCCATACTTTTCTCCTTTCTGCTCCCTTCTCCCCTCTCTGTGGTCCACTCCACTTAGTTGTTTGGATTCCTGGCCCCTTCCTTTGAGGGTTTTATCCACTCTCTGCTGCTTGGGTGCCATGATTTGAGCAGCTATTTTTTGCTATGCCCTTGCACTATGATATTTTGACTGGGAGCTAGTTGACCATGAAACTGTTGAAAATGTGAGTTAGAAATAAGCCCCTCCTCACTTAAGTTGTGTCAGAAATCTTGTGCCAACTACAAGAAAGCTTACTGACGTGTCATTACATCCTACAGCATTGTCTCCATCAGAGTCACAGGCAGTTGACATTTGTAAGGCAGAGAGAGGACCACAGATTTACAGTCTTGCTCCAAAGCTACATATTCTTTTCTGCTCTCTATAATCCTACTTTTCATGGTTCTAATATTCCATTGAGCATGTAATGCTACTTAGACCATTGGAGAAGGTCATGACAAGCAACCACATGGTTAAACAAGACAAACATATGCCAGAGAGTAGGAGACAAGATGAATATTCATGGTCCTGGTACTTTTTATTTTTAAAGAATATGAGGGCTGAGAAAATAGCTCAGTGGAATAAGTGCTTGCCTGGCAAATGCAAGGGCCTGAGTTCAATCCCCAGTTCTGGAGAAAAAAAAAAATAAGAAACAGTGACAGAAAAAAACAAACAGCACTAGAGATGAATCAAGATTTTACTGAACAAAGTAGTAGGAATTCTTATGTGCTGAAATGCAGTGCTAATACCAGAAAATCTTCTCTAAGAATGGGGACAAGTTGTTGATCTACAATTCTTACATGATTAATACCACTATATAAGTGGCAAAAAGCTTCTGGTATTGGAAGAAACACATACTTCACTTGGAAATATTGATGTGGCGCATTTATTAGGACAGGAAAATTTAACTGTTTTAAATAAGAGAAGGTTCTGCCTTAGATTTGGGATTCAGTATAATCATTGATACTACTTAAACTCAATAGTCTAGTAGATTTTGTGTGTGTGGGTTCTATAATGATGCTTTTTGCAGTGTGTGGAAAACTTCAATATGAATATCATACCATGAATATCCTGGAATCTAGAGTAAAGTTATAACTTCTTATCAAGTAATAACTATCTATGAGAAAACACATCTTCTGGACTCTTGCAGGTGGTATCAGTCATAAAGTGCCTGACCACAGAACCAAAATGATTTCATGAACTATGTTGCCCATCATGGAGTAGATATTACCAGATAAATTAGGTGAGAAGATTAGCAATTTGTTGTACAATTAAAGTGCTACATTTAACATTAAGTCCAAGAAAGACTGGAAGACTGGAGTAAATCATATGAACAGGGCTGGTCAGATAGCTTAGCAGACTAAAGCACCTGCTTAGGCAGATGTAGCAACAGGGTTTAATCCCCTGCTGTGTTGTGTTGGCCCTGCTCCCAGGGATTGCTGAGACAGTGATTGAGACTGGGCTTGGTGGCACACATCTGTAATTCCAGTACTTGGGAGGCTCAAAACAGGAAGATCACTAAGAGTCTGATCTGTGTAGTGAGACTCTGTAGACCCTGTACTAAATAAAAAAAAAATCCCATGAATAGTCTACGTTCCCTCTTTTGACTATTATGCCCCTTTTGGCATGCATGTCATTCTCTTAAATTACACTGATAACATCCTGGGGGCTTCCTTATGTTTGAATGTTTGTAGAAGCAGAGAGGAGCCAAGAAATGTGATAGAGGAGCCAGGAAATGAGATAGATACATCTTCCAGGTTGGACCATAGTGACCAGCCTCTTCTGACTAGCTGCCAACTCCTAATAGCAAGTCAGCTATAAGCTTGCATAGTCCAGTCATCTCCCAAATACATGAGGCTTTGGGGCTATTTTAGATCTAGACCATAGCATGAGGCAGATTTTCATACAAAATCCCATGAACAATCTAGGTTCCCTCTTTTGGCTATTATTCCCCTTTTGGAATGCATGTCATCCTCTAAAATTACACTGAAAACACCCTCTGAGTGCCAGACTACTAGCCGCAGACCAATGGATGACAGATTTTCTAGGGTGACAAGCCAGATACTTACCTGACTACTTTAACAGAAGGAACAGCTAAGGACTATTACCTAAGGAATGCCATTTAGCCCTCAAAAACTCTAGGGCTAGAGAAATTGTATCCAGACTCTTTTCCCTGAGTTGTGTAGGGGCTTCAAGTGTGGGGATCTGAGGGTCTTAATGTTGCAATCCTTGCTGCAACCTGATCATCAGGGCTTCTCCAATTATATATTGGCTAATCTGAATAAGGTTTCATTTGATTATAAGTGTCTGGCTGTATCAGAAGATTCACCCATCTCATAATAAAATATTATTTCTCAGAAATGTTGTAGTGTAACATATATTAGAGATATTCTTGTAAAGGAAACCAGTGTTTTGCCTCTTAGACTAAATAGCATTAAATTCCTGAAGGACAAGTGGAGAACTAGATGACACAGTTGAGGAAATACACAGATATGGGGAGGCAGAGAAATACAAAGAACATGGAATGGTTTGCCAGCACTCATCAGTGTTTCTGCAGTGAATTAGCACTAACTAGGAGTGATTGATTTTCAAAATACCTTTGGCTTTGTACAAAATAGGTGGCAATCCGTCTGCACCATAACTAGGTAGTACCAGAAGTGCCTTACTGGTTTACACTTTTTGGATGTGCGATCTTGCCTCCATTATTTCAGTGCTCATATTGACTCAGGACCAACTCTCCATCCAGTACTATTTAATTAGAAGAACTAAGATTGCTCTTGGTTCCATAATTGAAAGAAGCTCAGTGAGTGTGTAACCAGGATCTTCCGTAGCAACAGGAAGGAGACAATCTACACAGAAAAAGAACGAGATGCTAAGGATTCTGAATAGCCAGGATGACAAGCGTTCACAAAGAAAACACTTTGGTATTTAGTTCCTGTCTTTGTTTTTCTCCTGTGTATTTTGATAATTGAATTATGTGTTATTTTCCTACAGTACAAAAGAGTAATGCTGAGATGTCAGATATGCATGCAAGACATGGGATTTTAGATGCTAATAGTTATTTGCACTGATTTATTCAATGTTATTTCACTGAGCAATCAGATATTAAAATTTAATAAGACAGCTTACAGAAATAAATGTGGCAGATAGTATTTAGCCTGTCTATTTCAGGCGATAAGAACCTCTTTAATTTGAGTAAAGAAATGAGATTCCACAGGGAAGCCTATGTACTAGTAAGTGTAAGTGCCATATGTAGAAACTCCAATAGAATTTTGCACATGTGCATTTTTTATAAACAGAGAATAAACTTCCACCTTTCTATAGTAAAACAGTTTTCATTCTATTTCCATTGTAATAAAGGGTTGATGTGTCAATTGTCTGGCACTCCCTCCCACATTGGAAATTTTGGCTAATTCTAGAAGGTTCCTTCTGATTTCCAGGGGTGAGGATGGCCTCCTTAGAGGCCCAAGTTGATCTGCCCTCCTCACAGCATCAGGAGAGTGGCAGTTAATGTGATGAATCAGGTGTATCCTGAGATCAAAAACCAATGATCAGTAACCATGGAGAAGGTAAAAACAGCTAATTTGCAATGTGCACATGGGCAATGAGCTCGGGGTCAGAGAACTGAGGGTTAACCACAAAATGTCAATGAAATTGAAAAGAAGCAGGCAATGAATAGGAAAATGAATTGGAAATTTACCTGCAGTTCACCCTTAGAGGCCAGGACATCCATCACACTTAGGCCTGTTGGCTGTGGCTAAAGGTCAGGATAGGAGGAAATGAATCTGTTCCTGTTCTTTTACTGTTCCTTTAAACACTTGAGGGGCCAGGATCAGATTAGAAGTAAAGGACCACAAATAAGATTTCTAAATATTTTAAAACTACCTATTAAACTATTAAGTCCTTAAATATGTTCTATCTGCTCATTGAAAAGCATGCTTTTATAATACTCATTGAAAGAAATTTATTTGAAGCTACATTTTTATAAGAAATATCAGCAAGGTATGAGTTCTTATTGAACTTAATTTTTATTGTGCATAAAGGTACTCTTAAAACTGCAAGGATTAAATGAATAAAAGTCATATAATTTATAAATGCCTGTGTACTTCTAGAATACCATTTTTTTTGTCTGATCATGTTCTATAACAGATTCTCTTCTCACTTTAAAAATCGAATGTAGTGGTAGTATATAATGCATCCATTTCTTGTGGGGAATTGGCATATATGCATAATACTTTTTAATTTCCTTTTCTTAATCCATTGCCCCTTCCTTCCTTATTCCTCTACTCACCTCTTGATCCCTTCCAGTTTTTCCCACATGTTTGCAATACATACGTTTTCATTCCTTGTGTGGAGGTGGTACATGCATGTAATACATCTGAATTCTTTTCTCCTTTTCCAACCCTTCCCCCATATTTCCATTTCTTAATCCTCTGAGGTAATTACATTATTTGCTGGTGATGATATGACAGATCAATAAATAAAATGTTAGATTCAAAGTACGTATATGAACTTTGGATAAAAATATACAAAATTATAAATTAAGGTGACTTTAAACAATATAAGGATTTTCCTGCATGTGAAGAAAGTTATTTCTTCACAAATATTTAAATTCATCTCTTAAATATGAAAGTAAAATGTAATATGTAATTAATGAATATCAGCTATGTAGTTAATTTAAATAAATCTGAACTAAGACTTTTCTGAAAATTCTGTTAATTTTTATTAGGCATTTTTTCATCAAAATGAGAGTATTCAATTCTGATTTAGAGTATTCCATATAAATATCAATGTAAAGAATTTGTATTAGGCTGTGTATTATGCATATATTGCAGATGCTTCTAAGATGTCTTGTATAGCCATTGTAAAGATTCTATTATCCTACAGGTATCTTTGGGTTTATGATACCTGTGAGAAAATTACTGATTAGTTAGCATACTAGAAAAGGATGCTGCATATAAAATAAACTTTTACATTTATGTTCAGTGAAAAGAAGAATTTGAGATGGATTTAGCTCTAGCTCAATGCTTTATGAAATTAAAATTCTTCCTGTGTCTGTACCCTGACACACAGGGCAAAACAAGGATTAGGGAGAAGGAGCACAGTGTGACCCTAGAAGGGATGGTTTCTTGGCACACCTGTGGACTTAACTATGAGCTATGACCTACAGCACCAGAAAAAAAGCCCCAAATATGGGAAAGATTGTGAAATCCTCTTACTGTACAGAATTAAGCAAGCATGGGCAAGATATAAATGATAATTAAAATACTAGCCAGAGAAGAGTTCTTCTTGAAGATAAATTTGTTTTAGATAAGATGACAGGAGCAAGGGGGTGGGGGCTGGGAGGGTAACAATGTTTGAAATCTACATATTTTTTCTTAGAGTCAGACATAGTGTATTTATTAAAAAGAGGAAGACTGAACATGTTGGTGTGCATCTGTAATCCCAGCATGTGGGAGGCTGAAAACAGGAGGATCACTTGGAGTCTGATCTGTGTAGTGAGATGCTATAGACCCTGTACTAAATGCATTTTAAAAAAATGTATAGTTTTATACATGTTTGAGTTTGTGTCGGATCTTATTTTTACAAACTGCACAAATAGTGTCCAGATCAAAATTGTGTCCATTCATAAAGATACTTTAGTTACAATGTTGCAGTAAAATTAACATCCAGTATTGGTTTCAAGAGAATGTTAAACACTTTCAGTGTCCTCAGATCCCAAATATTTGGATGACTGTGATGACTAGTTAAATTTAAAATTTGGGCTGGTGAAAAAATATGGCATGCAACCATGGTGAATTTGCAACTCAAACTCAACTATTGGGAATATATGTTCATTCTTGAACTTCTCAGTGTTCAAACATAAATTTGGAATGAACTGAGTTTCACAGCTAAAGTATCCATGTATTCTGAGAAAAGAGATTGAAGAGTATCTCAAAAAATGGAAAGATTTCCTCTGGTCCTGGATAGGGAAAACCAATACAGGCAAAATCAAAATGGCCATACTTCTAGAAATAGTACAAGAGATAGTGCAATCTCAATAAAAATAACAACAACGTTCCTTACAGATATTGAGAAAACAATACTAAAAATTCATATGGAAAGAAAAGAGATCTAGAAAAGCAAATGCCATAGAGTCACAAAGTGAAGGGAAGGGGCATCACAATTATGATTTCTAGCTATAATTAAAGCTACAGTGATAAAAAAAGGTGAAGAGAGAAACATTTTATTGGCAATAGAATAGGCTCATGGATCAATGGAACAGAGTAGAACATACAGAAACAAATCCAGGCACACTCAGCTGTGTTGTTTTTGTCAAAGGGGCCAAATCTCTTTGCTATAGGAAAGACAGCCTCTTTAACAAATAATGCTGGGAAAACTGGTCATCTACATGCAGAAGGTTAAAATTAGACCCCATCTCTCTTCATGCACTAAATCAAAACCAAAGTGGATCAAAGACATAAACATTAGAACAGAGATATTTAATCTTCTGGAAGAC
The DNA here is from genome assembly GCA_002564305.1 of Octomys mimax. Taxonomy (NCBI): domain Eukaryota; kingdom Metazoa; phylum Chordata; class Mammalia; order Rodentia; family Octodontidae; genus Octomys; species Octomys mimax. The sequence continues at coordinate 6,210 of NDGM011210235.1, read as the reverse complement.
AAACTAGGTTAACCTCTTGAAGACATAGGTACAGGCAAAGATTTTTCTGAATGAAACCCCAATTGCACAAGAAAGAATAAATGAATCAAAAAATGGAATCACATCAAATTTAAAAAGCCTGTGCAAAGCAAAAGAAACTACTAATGTGTGAAGACAAAGCACAGAATAGGGAAAAAATTTTCCCAGCTATTCCTCAGACAAAGGATTAAAATCTAGAATATATAAAGAAATAAAAAAATAGAGACCCCATATTTAAGGATTTAATTTAAAAATGGGCATCTTAATGGATAGATATTTCTCAGATAAGGAAATACAAGCAACCAATAAATAGAGAAAAAGCTTTCAACACCATTGGCTACTAAAGAAATACAAATTAAAACAAAATTGAAACTCAATCTCACTCTGGTGAGAATGGCTACCATAAAGAAATCAAGCAACAACAAATGCTGGTGAGGCTGTTAGGAACAAGGAGCCTTTCTCTATTGTTTGTGGGACTGTAAACTGATACAACTAATATGGAAATCAGTGTGGAGAATCCTCAAAAAACTAAAAGGAGAAATTCCGTTTTACCTAGCAATTCTCTTTCTAGGTGTCCTCACTCAAAATGTTGAAGACATTATACCCCAGTGTTACAGATATTTATGCTTGTAAATATTTTGAAGATATTATGCTACAGTTATGTATGAACATCAATGTTTCTAGCAGTGCAATTCATAACAGCTAAACCTTGGAACTAGCCTATATCTCTATCAATGGGTGAATGGATGAAAGAAGGAGGATTTATGAACAGTGGCATACTACTCAGCCATAGAAAGGATAACTTGAGTCAATTGTAGGAAAATGTGTGCACCTTGAGATCATAATATTAAGTGAAGCAACTCAGACACACAAGCTTAACTATTGTATGAAACACGTATGCTCAAAATAAAAGCAGATAATAATGAAAAAGAGAAAGAAGAAAAAAGTTAGTTCAATCCAGCATGGACAGTGTATCTAAAAATGTACCTTAACTTAGTACAATTGCCTGAACTTTATATATATATTTCCCTATTAGTATGTTTTTTAGTCTGCATATATCATAATGCTGGAAAAAATAAAAGAGGGTAGGGGAAGAAGGGAACTGAAAAATGTGCTGTGTGCACATACCAATTCTTAAGAGTGAATGTAACCATTGTGTACAGCAAATATTTACTAGTAAAAGTTAAAGAAAAAGATACAAAAGCCTACATAGCAAGGGGCTGATAATTCTGAGCATATCTTTGCTTCCAGAGGCTCTAGTTCAGCAAGTTTTCCAATAATTTTTGGAAAATTTAAAACTACAATAAAATTAATAATAAGAGCAGGACTTTACAATCTTTTAAAAGCTTCTTGCATGAGATGGCTCAGTAGACTAAGTGCTTCCCTGGCAAGCACAGGGGTCTGAGTTCAATCCTGGGTTCCACAAAAAAAAAATAATAATAATAATAAAAAAATAAAATGCTTCTTGGAAGTACAACCAAGAGAGATGTCAGGACTCTCTTGAGGTAAAAAGGAAGTTTCCTTTTTCTCCTGTCTTTATGGTGATCATTGCTTTCATATTTCTTCCTATATTTGTGCTCATAATGGGGCCCACAATTAGGATCACAATGCTTAATAGAGATATTATTAGTCTCATTATTAATTTGGTCAGATTACTCCATTATTGAAATGTGTATAACATTTAGCAGTTGATTATATGGGCATAAAAGTGAATTTCAGCAGAATATGATGTTTGGAAATAGAAGCTATTATGACATATTCCATACTGTATTACTGTTTCAAATAGAAGAGAACCTTGGTTATGACAGTCTTACATGTTGCAGGTGATTGTAAACTGTTCACCTTCTTTGAACTACTGTGGAATCTGTGTTTGTCTCATTTGGAAAATGTCAAGAGGCCGGCCTAAAATATGATTGATTGGGCGTTGTGACTGATTGCTGAGTATGCTTTCTTTTGATTTCATTGTCCACATCTTTAAGGTTATCATAGAAATGAAAGATTATGACATGGTTGTTAAAATCTTAGTCAAATATTTGCCTCTTGGTTAATCTTGTAAAGATCAATATAATGTGTTTTATTTTTTCACTCACATTATCTCCCTCTGTTTACCTGGCCCTATGAGGTCAATTTAGTTATATAGTTAATGGATAACAGCATGAGAATAGTAATCCAAGGATTTTGTAACTTTTCAGTTTTAAGTCTTTTCTATAACAGTAACTGCTAAGTGAAGGACATTGCCTTTGAAAATTGTATTTTTCCCTTACATAGTCATATTTTATGGAGATCAGTTCAGTGGCTTTAATGAAGGACTTTCTCACTGAAATACAACCCTGATCTTTAATTTTTTTTTCTTTTTTTTAAGCAAATGACAATGGCCCAGCTTATCAGCTCCTGGTCCTTTCTTTGTTTATTTTGAGATACACAGTCCCTTAGGTTGCTTAGTCGTCCAGGCTAGGCTTGAACTTGTAGTTCTCCTGCATCAGCATTTTAGAGTTCTGGGACTATAGAGGCATGCTGCCATGCCTGGCTTTTCATATTTGTACCTTGTAATAGATAAGCCATATGCAAAAATGTGCTTTCCTCTCTTGAGTCAAAATAGTTTCAGATAATTGGAATTTAGAGTTGTGATACCTTTGTTCCTTAAGCTTTGATTTCTTGCAAGGTGATGGGTGAACTCAGGCAATTTCTATTAGTCTTACTGTTTTCATCTAAATTGCTAAACATTCTCTCATTTAAAGTAAAAATGCTAATTTTTGTTTTTGTTAAGCTTTTATGCATCTGGTATAGGGTCTCACTATGCAGCTCAGACTCACAGCGATCCTTCAGTTTTAGCCTTCCCAGCGCTGGTGTTACAGGCATGTACCACCATGTCTGGTCTTGGTGGCCGACACAACGCTGACCAAGGGCAAGGCTGGTGTGGCATGTGGTGGTGACAGGAATCAAACCTGGGTCCTTGTGCTTACCTAAGCAGGCATTTAGACCAATGAGCTACCCAAAATGTTAACTGCTGTCCAAATATCAAAATGTCAAGAGGATTTAAAAAAAAAAAAAAAAAAACTATTTCCTTTATTTTCCCATCCATTTTGGACTCTACCTCTTCTTGGCTTCCAGGCTGTTTTCCCTCAACCAATGCTCAAAAGCCAGGCCAAGAGCAAGATTAGGACAGCAGTAGATCCATGAGAAATATTTCATTATGAAGCATCACAATCACTTAATTTTGTAAAGCCACTTGTATATAATATTGCAAGAACATTGTGAGGTTCCAAATGCTTCATACTGGGTCAGTTTGTACTGCATAGAGAGGGTGAAACCCTTAATATAGTAAAATTGCTGAAAAGGAAGAGAAAAACACAATAAAATTCTAAATGTATTTATCTACACATTTGTGATAAATAATTATGTTGAATACAATATACCATGGTGTTCAAGTACCTTATGTAAAATAGTGCATAAAATCAATGCACCTACTCTCACATATTATAAACCATCTCTATAATACTTATAATATCTAGTACAATATAAATATTATGTTAATAATTGGATCACTTTTTGATTAGGAATAATTACAACAAAAAATTCTGTGCATGTTTAATACAAGCGTAATTTTTTTCTGATTATTTCCTGTTGTTGTTTGAATATGTGGATGTAGAACAAACAGATATGGAGGAAAAACTTTATAAAACCTTTGCAGTCTGTATAGTTATTTTAAAAACCCAGAAGATTGCCAAGAGGGACTGGTGGTCCCTGCCCTGCCCCTCAGTTGAGCCATGGCCAATTATCATCTGGAAGACTGCTATGGGTACCTGCAGGAGCCTTGGTGAGCCCTGCCCTGCACCCACCAACCATTAAGAGAGACTTGCAGAATCTCTGCCTACCCTTATTATCATGGGATCCTTCTTGAGCTAAGGCTTGCTCCCCCCTGGCTAAGGTGGAAGTCACACTGAACCCCACACAGGGGGAGCTTTGCTGAGCCTACCTTGCCATCTTACTCTCCTGAGAGCTTTGTTCACCCACATCACTCCCCCTACCATAGCTGTAGAGTGAGGGAGAACATTAAGAGCTTCAAAAATGACAAAAGAAAGGAATAAAAGACAACCACATATGTCTAGCCCACCCAAAACAAGTCCAGGTGACAAGGTCATAGGAGAACTTGGAAGTCATACACTTGAATTTCTAAGAAGACAGCAATTGAAGTAAAGAAACCACTCCATCAGGATATGGAGGAAATCAGCTCAGAAATAATCTCTCAGGCTACAAAGGAAATGACAATCATGAAAGAATTACTCAATACATCTAAAGAAGACAGCTTTAAAAAATAGAGGGAATAGGAAAATGATGGAAATATTGAAAGAACAATACAAGAAAGATCTAGAATGCATGAAACAGATTCAAACAGATATGCAGGACATTAAGAATTCTATTGAAAGCTGTCAAAACTGCTGCAACAAAACTGAAGATAGAATTTCAGACTTTGAAGATAGCATTGCAGTGAGTGAACACAAAAGGAAAGATCTCTTAAAAATAACAGGGAACAAGGAAATAACAAAGCAACAGCTGCAAGATGATGCAAAGAAATATAATATTAAACTAACAGGCATCAGTGAAACAGCTGGAGATGCAGAAGCAGTCCTAGAACATTTCCCAAGCATGGGAAAGGAATCTGGCGTACTGATAAATGAGGCATGTAGAACTCCAGTTTGCCATAATAAAAATAAATCTATACCTAGACACATAATAATCAAGATCCCAGAAATTGAGCAAAAGAACAGAATATCAAAAGCTGTTAGAGAGAAGAAACAGATAATCTATCATGGAAAGCTCATCAGAATTATGGCGGATTTCTCAACACAAACCATCAAATCAAGAAGAGCTTGGAATGAGATATTTGAGGTCCTGAAAGAAAAAACTTCTAACACAGATTGATGTACCCTGCAAAATGATCAAATTTAATGAAGAAATATTTCCATGGCAAAGAACAACTGAAGAAATTCAAGACAACCAAACCAAGCCTACAAAAAGTACTGACAGATATTTTAGAAAGAGACAAAGTTGAACACAACTTCAAGAACAACAGAAGAGAACCACCAAGCAGAGGAAGCAATTAAGCAGAAGGGAAAAGTAGGGATTCTACAAGTATGAAAACAACATGACAAAGATAAGCCAATACATATCAGTTATAACCATCAATATAAACAGTCTCATTTCACCAATGAAAAGAAGACTGACAGAATGGATCAAGAAACAACATCCAACAATATGCTGCATACGAGAAACACATTTAACTCAAAATGAAATTAATAGACTGAATATCAAAGCATGGAAAATAATACTCCAAGCATGAGGAACCCAGAGAAAACCACAGGTAGCTATTCTTGTTGCTGATAATATCAATTTCAAATCAAGCATGATTAAAAGAGATAAAGAAGGGTACTTATTAGGGAAAAACTGCAAGAGGAAGAGATAAGAATTATAAATATATATGCATCCAATATAGGGGCACCTAACTATGTAAGACAAATTTTAACAAACATGAAAAATCAAATGAACAATAACATAATTGTACTGGGGAACTTTAACAGCTCACTGGCACAAAGAGATAGACCAAGTATGCAAAAAATCAGCAAGGAAATAACCAAACTTGTGAAGAAATGGACTTAGTAGATCTTAATAGAGTACTCCATATTCCACCCAACAGTGTCAGAATTTAGTCAATGTAAAGAAAAAAAACTGGGATAAAGAAAAGGACAAAAGAAAGAAGGGAAAAGACATATGTATGTGTATATGCAGGATACTTTGGATAATTGTACTGCCAGTTTCTGTTGATTTTTTGAAAGGGGCAGCTAATATTTACATTTTTTTTTATTCTTATCTCTTTTGCTTTTAATTGCCTATAACTTTTTGTTGATGTTGTTTGTTTTTTAGCCAAATTTTCAGGTTTATATCTGGTAATCTGAACAGCTAATTTAAAGATAACATCATGTAATGTAGCAACCATTGTTGAATCCCTATTGCCTTGTTTAATGAAATTTCATATGGTTTCTGATTTCTTTTATTTCATATTTTTATTTATTTATTTTATTTATTTTTTTTTACTACAGAAAGTAATTTATTTTTTTTAGTTTTTATTTTTTTAATTTTTTTCATCAGTTTTATTGAGAAACAAATAGCAATGATACAGTTTCAAATCAAATT
>NDGM011210234.1:4601-16666 GCA_002564305.1 Octomys mimax | reverse complement strand
CCTTCCTTCATTTTGAGTGTCGGGAATTTGTCCCAGCAACGAGAGAAGAGTAACTAAGACAGATGTGCTATCTGACTCCCTAAAGCACACTTTAAGTGTACTTGAATTCTCTTACATTAAAGCTTTTTGTGATCTTAACTATCTTTCACTATATTATATAATCATCAAGGGTAAAGTCTATATTTTATACATTCTCTGTTCCTATCTCAAAGCAAGTACTTAATAAATTGTATATATATATATATATAATATACATAATTATAATTATGTAATATATAATTATATTATATATAATTTCATATATATGATTTATTTTTAAACTGTTAGTATATATTTGCAGTACACGATGATTTCACTACTTAGGATGAGTGAATGTACATGACATGTCAATTGATATGTATTCCATAGACATCCACCCATAAAAGGAGAGACAAGTTGTGCAAGTCACGCACAATCCACTGTGCCTATGGATAGGTTTCACCGCATTTTTTCACTTTAGTAACTGATAGGCCTACTTACCAACTAGCCTTTCCTCTGCTGTTGGAATGCGGTGTGTTGATAGCGAACATGAGGTAGTGGACTAGGGTTCATCAGAGCTCATCTTAGGCCTTGCCTCTATTGGAGGAATCACCAGATAGTTTTTGTTTTTATAAACTGGAAATAATGCACCCTCTTCTCAAGACAGAGGACAAAAATGCAGGCATTAAGGATATCTAGGTAAACTAAAATGTGACTTGAAGAAATTCTTATGAGGATAAATAGTACTATACATAATGTAGGATATTCTTTTTTTAAAAGGAAAAGTACATTAATGAGCTAGAATTTTGCACCAGACCTTACGCTGTATTGCATGTAATTGTATGAGGAGATCAGTTACCCCAAAATGATGATTTGCCTTTCACTAATATTAAATTGTTATTTTGGCCGTGGAATGCTTCTTATTTTCAAGATCATGCTAGAGGAACCTTTTAACAGCTGATATATTAGAGGGCTTAGGTTGGGTCCCTGTAGACACCAAGACACGACAGTATAGCTCAGTTGTAAAGGGAAACAATAGCAAAGAAAAAAAAAAATACAAGAAGTAAAGGAGAAGGAAATTTTAGTTACTTTACTTATTACGAACTTTTTTTTTCCTGTATTTTAGGGAAGGGTCTGCAGGGTGTTCAGGATCTCATTACAAGATCAGACTCAGAGTGATTCGGCTATTTACATCCTCCTAAGTGCTGGGATTACAGGCGTGGGCCACCACGCCCTGTCTCAATCTTCCTCTCAGTTTGCCTCTGGGGCTGGGCCAGCACAGCAGGCCTGGGAATTGAACCGGCCCTTATTACCAACTTTTCTAATATAAAGAGATCATTGGACTATAAAGAACTTAACAGTAATACTTGGACAGACAACTGCAAAGGCTATTTCCTAGGGTTATGGCTTTCTCCTACCTTAAATATATTCCTTCTTTATTGCTTTAATTGTACAATCAGTTATGTAGGAGAGTTTTAATATTAAATTACTCATGGTCCCTATTATCATCACCAATAGGAAACAATTATAAGGTGTCTTTTACTGCTAGAGTTTATCTTCCTATAAAATTATTTTGCAAGGGTCCAGCCTGATAGCTCAGAGGATTAAAGCGCCTGCTTCAGCAGAGTGAAGTTGCCAGGGTTCGATCCCTGGCATGCTGTGCAGGCCCTGCACACGGCGCATGCTGAGATGATTGAGAGGTTGAACACAGGGAATGTAGATACAGTTTAGTAAGTGTTTGTTCATTCAACTGTTCACTCAACCCTTGTTGGAGAAAATGCATTTTAGAGTGATAGTGCTGGAACTGACCCGGATGAAGCAAGTGAAGGGACAGGAGCTGTTTCACCATCTGATGCTATTCCATTGAACATGAGGGTGGACCCTTTGATGTGTGCACTGCAAAAGCAACTGTTTTTACAAGTCTTTGCATATTAAGGTTGCCTATTATGACCAGATACCAATAGTCCTTTTAGAATAGACTCCTATTAAACATAAAAATTATGTAGGCAAGAATTTGTTTATTTGGAATTTAAATTTAACTAGGCTTATCTTTTTTGCATTTTACTTTTTATCACCTTCCACAATTCTATGAATTAAGTGAGATATTACTCTAATGTCACATGAGAGTGTGTAGGCGGTTTAGTTTGATAGTTCTGTTTTATAACAACTATGTATACCATCTTTTTTGCTACAGCATATCATTGTATTAGCTATTGCCCTTGAAATCACTATGAAATCCAAACTGGTCCTAAACTCAGTGATACTCCTGCCTCAGTTTTCTGAATACTGGGATGACAAGCATGTGCCACCATGTCCGGTTTCATACTGTCTTTGGAGGTTAAAGAAATGTTTTACAGATGAGACTAGTTAGATGTTTACACAAATATAAATAAGAATGATTTGAATAAAAATATATTCAGCCAAATATGAGATCTTTTCCCTTTAGCACAGCAGCCTGCTATAGCTAGATTCAACTTGCATGACAAAACAGAAAGTAATGACATTTATTGTTTTCCCAGTTTTGAAAGGTAAAGGCAAAACCCCACAATTCTGATGAATGTACATTAAATGTTTCAAGTTTTCAAATTCTTCATCCATCAAATACTGATTATCAAGTAAGCAAAACATGATATTATTTTTTCTGTCATTATAGTAACACTAAAGAAGGGATAATTTCTCCAGCTTCTCCATGCTTCTTTATGTTTTTACTTTTTAATCCAACAGTGTCCTGTATTGTCTTTGTCACAATCTACAAAACCCGTATCATTTGGACACACTCTAAACTGCTCCTTCTTGTTCTGATTCTGTCTCACCTTGACATCTCCAGATTTCGTTTGTATAGTCTGGTGGGGCCACGTCTCTTTGTAAACTGTTGGTCTTTATTCTTTCACTTTTATCATTTCTTCCTTTGTCTTCTTTTGCCTTCTGAAATTTTTCTCCTTGATTCTGCCTGCAACTAGTTCATCTCTCTTGAGGAAGTAAGGAAATCATCGTGTTATAATCCTACTCACAGAGTGTTCTGTTTGCTCTCTGGTTAGATTTTCTTTGTCATGTTTATCTTACTAGCACGAACCCACTAGGACTTATTTTTTTAAAAAAACTACCTTGAACAAGTTATTATAAGAATAAATCAGCACTACATTTAATTATTTGCCAAAGATACTCAGCTAAGCATTGCTTTTCCACATTCACCAGTCTGTATTTTCTTTCACTGAACTTAAAAATAAGTGTATAAAGAGTGTCGGAACAGTCTCAGTAACTTAAACTTGTGCTGGTGTGCAGACTTGTACAATTTCTAGATGACTTTAGGAACAAGAACTGAGCAAAATGTTGAAACCCCCACCTTTGGAGATCGTGTTTATAATGTAGTTAATATATTCTAATGAATGTTTTATATGAAATTTCAAAAATTACTTGTATGTGGTAATGGAATAATACCAACAACAATAGGGCCTTTTATTGTTGTTGTTTAGTTTTGTTTATTTGTTCACTTTATGGAGAAGTACACACACAAAAAAAAACACAAAATAGTGATAGAAAAAAACCAGCATTAGTAATGATACAAAATTTCATTAAACAAGGTAGTAGAAATTCAACAATGGCTGCTGTAGTGCATGCTGTTATCTTCAAATTAGTTGTTTAGGTTGCGAGACATAAACATGCAAGAGTTGTTTAAAGGAAAAAAAAAAATAACAAGGAAGTTACAAGAAATTCAAAAGACGAAAAAAATTACAATAAATTTTTTTTAAAAATTAAGCGTTAACTGGCCCTTACAAAGGAGCAGCACAGATCAACATGAGAACGATCCAAACCACGCTGTGACTATACCTAAACGCAGCTTTTTCTCTTCTTTCATCTGTCCTTTCCTCATCGCAGTTTTTCCTCGCCATTAAACAAATTCTTTCCCTTTCACAGTATCTGTTGTGCCTTTTAGATTTAATTACTCTTTCAGGTTTGCACACCAGTGAGATATTACAATGTTTGCGCATGTGGCTTGGATTCATTTCACTTACCAATATAATGCCTAGCTTCATCCGCTTATCTGCCAAAGCCTCGACTGCATTGTTTCTTTGCAGACCAAGACTAATAAATGACCCCTACGCTGTGTACGAAGATGTGTACATTGGTTGTTAAAACATCAGGATACTTCTCTGCTAGAAGTTGCACAAGAGCTCTAATAAGAATAATTTGTATTTACTTTAGATCTAGTTTCTAATTCGTTCCATGTAAAGAAATGATATTATAAATAAAAGATTGTTTCTAGCCTTCATATCCCCAACCAAATACAGACAGTTAGAAAAATGAGTACCTTTAAATATAAAATTTTAAGTATATGCAACTAATATTGCTATAATTATTTTTGAACCACGCTGTAACCTTCTTTAACAGTATGGTAAATAACAGAACGCAATCTTGGAGAGTCGGCTAAGATCTAACTCTCCTTGTGTATGTGTGCGATTCATGAATCTTCTAAATACAGGCCTCTGTGACCACACGGATGCTCCGCTAGGCAGAGGAGGTCAGCATACAAACAGCCGGCCCTTGGGAAGTCGCGTGTGGGGCCTGGCACTAAAGTCTTCTCTCTCAGTCAGAACAGCGACTGTTCTCTGTGAGGTTTCCATGCCCCATTCTCAGGCAGAGGACCTCCTTTGGTCTGCTTTACTTAAAAGAGGAAATATGCAGGTGTGTCAGCTTTGGGTACAGAGACTGGAAGAGGCTTTAGGGACATCCTAGGATGTGTGTCATAAGGGGCTTTGCGGCTCTTATACTGCCTATTGTGACTGCTTGGAGGGATTTGGGATGAGGCAGAGTAACTGATGAAGGAACTTGCAGATAAATTTCTATTGAAAGGCACATCACTGCTCATTGAGCATCAGTGAACTTCCAGTACATCACAGACATGCTAGAGGATCTGTTTATACAGGTGTGAGAAAAAATAGGCATAAGCCAGTCAAGCTTTTCCGGAAGGCTTCCTTCCCCCAGTGGAGCAGTCACCGATCCTTGGAAGTGGCTACGGTTTCTCTCTAGAGACCACCACAAAGTCTGAAGCACTCCTAGCTGGCGGCTGTGGAAGCTGCTTGGCCCCTGAGAGTGTGAAAATAACCCCAGGATGCCTTGTGAGGAGGCACGGCCCAGGCGAGTGGGAGTCCCTGGCTTGTGGGCTGGAGGGTCGGCCCTCTGCTTCCTAGTTTCCATGTCTTAAATAATTCTCCTCTGCCATGTTCCTCTGCCATGCCGTCCTGCCTTGGAGTAGTGGCCTGACCCCTGGGCAAACTGGGAGCCCAAATAAAGCTTTCTTCCTTTAGTGGGCAAGTGTCACGTATTCTATCTCAGCAGTGAAATATAAACATAACAAAGTCTATATTGTAACAGACTGTTCATATGATATATGTGGAAAGGCATATGGAAATGGGATATATTCAAATACATGATAATTCAATTTGGCTAGAATAAATATATAATAAAAATCCTATTCTACTTATTTGTTGTCTGGTTTAAATTAGAACTCAATTGAATCACACTGAATTCCACTGTGATTCTACCCTTGAAAATGTTAAATTATCAGTGATCAAGCTGTTATGTGTCTAGGATTGGTGCAGTTAATGAGAGGTAGTGCAAGACTTTTGACTGTAGTTATTATGAGAAAAATGCAATTATCTCTGAAGTAAGTTTTATAATAGATCTGAATTCAAATACTATTTACATTTTATTCATGATTATACATAATTGATCAAATGCATATAAATATATATATAAATGCATATGAATGCAAATTTTTTAGTGTTTGTAATCTGCAGGCCTAGTTATTAATTGGAAAGAAAATGTGTCTCAGATATTGGCAGAATAGAATCTCTTAAAGTCTCTGAGACCTTGTATGAATATTTATTTTATACATTTTAAATTTTTATCCAAAATGTACTGATAACACTGACTTTCAAGCCAAATTATATATGTGACTAAGAACTACAATGGAAGCCATCCAGAAACAAAGACAACAATACTTTCAAATTCTAGTTTTGCAATTAATTTTTAAAAGAATATTTGCACCTCTTAAGTTTCTGAAAAAAGAATGTTGACTCATATTTTCAGATTCTAAATATTTGATATGAAATCTACGGTGTTTGCCGTTGAGCTATTAGTATTCTCTGGAAATGGAAAAAACGAGGAGGAGGAACAAGAGCAGGAGGAGGAGAGAAAAAGAGGAGGATGAGGAAGAAAAGGAAAGAGAGGAAAAGGGAAAGAAAGGATGAGGAGCAGGAGAAGGAAGAATAGCCATAAGAAGAGAGAAAGGAAGAAAAGAAGGAATTAACAGGAGAAGTTAGGGGAGAACATAGACAGGAGCTGAAGAAAATATTTTGAATATTAAAATTTATTTTAAAATTTTATATGTAACATACATGCCTGTAATGATTTACCTAAACAGCCTCAGAAATAAAATAATTCTTAATCTATGTTTCAGATGCTCCTAGCTAATGAAACTGTTTTCAACTTGGGGATGGAATCTGACTTTTTCTCTACCTGATTTTGTTCTCTTATTTTTCTCCTTACTACTTTCTACTGCACATGGCAAATTAACCTTAAAAACATCACTATTTATTCATATCAATCCTTGTCACTATTCACCAACACATACTCTTTAAAAATCTTGTCTCCATAAAGACCGTAATAGTAAGAGATAAAGCACTACTGTCACTTCTTAACAGCTGATGTTAGTGTGCAGCACTGACAACCAGCTGAACATAAACAAGAAAAATGATCCACTGCACGAACTGCATGCTGTTTATGTAGTTGTATATAGTTGTGACGATAAGCAGTAATTTCAAAGCTATTGCCTCAGGTCTCATGTAATTTACTGTGAAAAATAATGATATATCATAAGAACATCAGCTAAACCAAGACTGAATAAAAGGTAGTAATTGTGAACTTTTAAGGGGGAATCTCATAAAGCGTTGTTAGTGTAATAATAGATATCTGATTATTTTAATCTATAATTACACGAGAGGATACCAAAGTCCTTGTAATAATAGTACAGTATTATTGTTTTTTTTAGCAGAAAGTACTCTACATAAGTGTTGCAGTAGTTTTTGTTAGAATAGGTAATATGTGTTACTGTTTTTTAAATAAGGCTATGTGTTAGTTATTTTTCTCTTATTACTGGAACAAAGTGCCTGATAGCCAAAACTAAGTTTAAAAAGGTTTAGTTAGCTACAGTTTGTGAAAAATTTAGTTTGTAATCAGCTGGCTCCAAAGCAGAGTGGTACATGACTGGGGAGCAGTACATGGAGGCAGAAAACAGCAAAAACAAGAGCAGAAGAGGTGGGCTGCAGGAAGCAAGCCCCTCCCGCTCCCCTCTGTCGCACACAGGCTGCCCACCCTAGACTGGGGGTAGTGCTCACACACATAATCCCAGCACTGGACCTTGAGTCCATCAGCAATTCTAGAGACCCACCCCATGACTGTATGAGGCTACACACAAACCATAACAGAATGATTCATTAATAAAGTTAGGGGTTGAGTTATTTCTTCTTTTTGGAGAATGGGTATGTATGAAATAAATCATGAAAATATCAGTAACACCTAAGTGCACCTATATAAGGAAGTAGCAGAGAATGAAGGAATTGTTCCTTCCAACTGGTATTTGAAACTCTGTGGTCCTTGGGCAATGTCAAATGTTTTCCACAATGGGCATTACTTTTTCATTATTTTATTATATCAACAAATATCCAGTATCTGTCTCATGTACTTTTCTACATGGTAAAGATATAATAATGAACAAGTCAGTGTCCTTATTCTCATGAAAGAATAACAATCAGAACAACCAACATATTCAGATAAGTTAATTATTATGAAGGTAATATTGTAGAGATTTGCAAGACATGGAGACAGAGAAAGTATTAGATATGTGTATCAGAAAGTAATCATCAGAATTGATACTCAAATGAGGGACAGGACTCAGTTGTAGACAGGTTCAAAGAGTAGAATTCCAGGCCTAGAGACCAGTAAATACAAAGCGAATGTGGTAGACATTAACATAAAATGTTTAAGGCAAAGAAGAAATCAAATATATTCAAGGAAAAAGAGAAAATGATAAAAGTGATAGATAACTCAGGAGGTAGTGGCAAAGACTTCTCCAGGGTTATTTGCCTTCAAAATAATAAGATATTTGGTTTTTCTTCTTAATGTATAGGAGAATCATTAGTAGACTTTATAGCAAGAAAAATTCATCCATATAATGTTAGAAAAACTTAGTTAAAAATTTCCACCAAGACAATTGAGAAAAAAGTAATAGTGGGCTGGCCAAGTAGTGCGGCAGATTAAAGCATCTGCAAGTAGGCTCAGGGGACAGGGGTTCAATCCCCGGGCCTGCCCCAAACCCAGGCACGCTGAAAAAGCAATTGAGATGGGACGTGGTGGCATACGTCTGGAGTCCCAGCTCTTGGGAGGTTGTAAACAGGCAGATCACTGTGAGTCTGATCTAGTAGTGGGACCCTGAACACCCTGTAGACACTTCCCTAAAAAGTACAAAAAGAAAAAAAGAAAGAAAAGTAACAGAGGCTCAAGGCAATGATACAGCTTTTACTGTTCCCATGCAGATATGAACTCCAGTAGGCCACCCAGGAGAGGCAGCCCGAGAGCAGCTGGCATACACTGCAGACAGTCGAAAGCACACTGTCCTCCTAAAACCACATTATCTCCACATGCACAGAGAGATTCAATATTTGTTTTGTTATCACCTTAATATTTCCCCACATTGTTCGAACTTTTTAATTTAAACTCTAAGCCTGAAAGCTATATGTCTGTTTTCTGAGAGTTCCTGACATACTGAGCTTTCTCAGATAACATATTAACATAACTTGGCCAGTAACTCCTTTTCAAATTATATTACTACAGACTAAATAGCACTGATATGAATGTTTACAGCTTCATAAAATCAACTGTGTCATGTACAGTGGAAGCTATGGTTGCCTGCATATTGTAATATTATTGCATTACAGGAACGTAATTGATTTGCTTAAAATGTTGCAACAATAAACCATTTCTCAGAAAAGATTTCTGTTTAACCAAGAGCACACCAAAGTCAATATAGAAAGACAATTCAAAGAAATTAAGTTTTGACCTGTTTTGCAAAATAAGGTGGTCATATTATAGGAGGATAGATTAGACAATGTATGTGATTCAACATAGTCAAACCATAATAAATCATTTCTATTCCATTCCACTATTTTTAAAATTGAAATTAAACCGAAATTAAAAATGTTGATTACAGATCTATAGATATCTTTTGTAGGGACATAACAAGTGAATGAAGCAGAGGAGTCATAGATTTTACTTTGATAGTCCACTGTAATTAATTATATTCCTTCTGTTGAAAACAAAAATTACAATTTCTCTCCTTTCATTGGAATGTAGCATGCTACGAAGTTTGTTGTTATGCCTATGATTTTGTCATTAGCCACCATCAAGACAATGTACTGACAAAAAGATAAACTAGTTTAAGCAAAATAAATTCATAGAATCGTAAATATAAGCAAAATAATTTCATAGAATCTTAAATATCTGTATCACAATTTTTAACATAACCAATTCCTTATATTGCTCAAAATCTCTCCATCAGTCTAAACAAGTGATCATATCAATATCATAGGTTTCACATTTTTTACAAAGATTTATTTATTTGTTACAGGGTCTCGCTATGCAGCTCAAGCTCACAATGATCCTCCTATCTCAGCCTCCCTAGTGCTGGGATGACAGGCATGTGCCACCATGGCACTACCCAGTTTTGATGGCTGGCACTGCACAGAACCAGCATAACATGCAGTTCCGGGCATTGAACCCAGGCCCTTGCACTTGCCAGGCAGACGTTTAGATGGCTGAGCTATCTTGCTGGCCTCAGGTTTCACATTTAAATATGAGCATTAGTTTAAAGTCTAATAGAAGGGCTGGTTGTATAGCTCAGCGGACTAAGCTCTTGCTTAGGTAAACACAGAGGCCAGGGTTCAAACTCTGGCACTGCATGCCTCACCCGCAATACCCTTGAACACGCTGAACCATTGATGGACTCCAGGAGTGGTAGCACATGCTTATAATGCCAGAACTAGGGAGGCAGAAATCAGGAGGATCTCCATGAATCTGAGCTGCGTAGTGAGTCCCTGCACATACACACACACACACACACACACACACACATACACACACACACACACATACACAAAATCCTAATAGACCCAAAAGAAAACAAGACATACCCATAATGGTGATCCATTTTCCCAGGTGCTTTTTGGGCCACTTCTTGGATAGCTTAGGTAAAATTGCTCAAATTTCATAAGTAATCTACATTACTCTGAAGCACAGTTAATCAAGTCATATTGACCAATGATATATAACTGATAAAATACTAGGAAAATATGAATTACAGGAAATAAATATTAGCTACATGATTTAAAAGAAACAGGTTCATTGCCATGTTAAAGTTAGAACTACGTGATTATAGCAATTCATTTAATTCATTTCCTTTATTTCTTATCATGAATGGAATTAATCTTTTAGTTAATAATAAAGCAAGTTAAAGCAATGTTATATTCTGTGGCAAAAATATGAGTTCTTCATATGCAAGGGTGAATATGTATCTTAACTGTCAATAGGGCACTGAATCATTCTTTCATATTAATGGATTCCATCTAGAACAATATACAACCATATTTTGGATCCTTCACAGCTAAGGGAATATTTATTTAGATTCAGAAATGATTGGGAGACAAACTCACAATGTATAATGAAAATGCATCATACGGGATGTGACAGAGATCAGCTATGAAATGTTCACCCTACTACCTAAGGGCCTGATTTAATTGCGCTTCCTCCTAGCAATAAACACACACCAAAACTTAACAGTCGTTTATGAGATTGCAAACCCAGTTCAACAAGACAAAAGATAAGAACAAAAGGTTGATCATAACTGCCTAACACTTGGATTAGACAAAAACCCTAAATTAAAATGTTCCATAGTTGAGTTATTTGAACAGTGTTGATAAAACATCGGTATATGAACATAGTTCAGTAATTAATTAGTTTAGGTACAGAGCATGTTTTTATATAGCAAAAAACAAGCAGAAGCCTTCTCCATGTTGTTTTTTTCTTATAATTATATGTAGTAATATTCCAGCTGCTTACATCTTTTCATAAGCACTCAACTCTGAAAGGAAGAAATCTCTATTTTGGCACACAGGTGCATCTGTGCCAGTATACATTTGTATATTTACTTGGTAAGTCAATTATGGATAAGTGCTATTTACAAATTTCCTAAAATGAATAAACTCAGCCCCATAAATATCTTTTTCTGTTACCTGAACTTCCAAATTTTAAGCAACCTTATATCAGAATCTCCTACTAAAATGAGGTGACCAGTACTACATTTTCACACCTGGCTACTGCGGCAGGGTTAGCTTTCTTCCCCCATACCCCCCTGGAACCAGGGATTGAACTCAGGCTCTTGCACTTGCCAGGGAAGCACTTATTCTACTGAGCAAACAACCCAGCCCCTGCATGGTTATCTTAACCACTGGAAATCCTTTCTGCCCACTCTGGTGTCTATGTGGTTTCTCTTCTTATAGCTCTTGGTCAAAGTGTTCAATCTAACTACCTGTGAGCCTCCATTGGCATCTGATTTGTGATTGTGAATGATACCCCGACTTTCATTCGAAGTTTGCCAAATGAACAGATCTAATGTTTATGTTTTTTTTTTTTTTTGCCCTGGCTTATGCTTTAAGATCTTTAAATGCTTGAAAATATTTTGCTTTATTAAAATGCTTGCATTTGATACATATCTGAAGAAAACAGAACCTAGAAATGGTCAATCACTTAATGAGCCAGAGCGTATTTCCTTTCTTTCTTTATCTCTTTTGCTCAAAAACATCTAGCAAAAGACTGTGGAAAGGAGAGAGAGAATGAGGGGAGAGAAAGGGATGAAACTAGAAAGGAGGGACAAAGAGAGAAGAGAGAAGAGAGAGAGAGAGAGAGAGAGAGAGAGAGAGAGAGAGAGAGAGAGA
>NDGM011210230.1:953-12115 GCA_002564305.1 Octomys mimax | reverse complement strand
ATGATAGTAAAGAATTACTAAGAATAAAATATAAGATAAATACTGGAATGGCAAATATATGACCAGCACTTCTAATAGTCTGGGAATAGGATATCACTCAAAATTCTAGTATGTCGTGGACATGGATAGTGTCCATGGCACTTACTGGTGGCCAGGTGTCACCCAGTCTCAACTGACATCTCAGCACACCCTGGGGGAAGGGCTGGCATGGCAGGTGGCATTATCTTTTGACTCTGGGAATTATCTAATTTCTCCTGTGATCTATTGAGTGGTCAGAAGTGTGTTATTTAGTGTCCAGGTATTTGTAAACTTTCTAGGATTTTTTGCAATTGGTTTCTAGTTTCACTGTTGTATGAGCTGATGGTATACATAGGAAGGTTTCAATTCCTTTTTACTTATTTACACAGTCTTTATGGACTAGTGTATGTTTTATTTTGAAGAAAGTTCTATGTGCTGCTGAGAAGAATACATATTCTGTTGTAGGATACTGCAGAGAGCTATTAAACCCATTTGTTTGAACACATATTTCAACTATGAAATTTCTGTTAATTTTTGTTTAGTTGGCCTGTCCATTTTTGAATATGGGGTATCAAGGTCATGTACTACTATTGTATTGCTATTTATTTGATCTTTTATGTCCAGTTGTGTTTCTCTTACAAAGTTGAGTGCACTCATATTTGTTGCAGATATATTTATAATTGTTATCTCTTCCTGTTGAATTGTTTCCTGTTGAATATGTAGTGACTTTCTTTGCTTCTCCTGGGAATCAAATTACTACTCTTGCTTGATTATGGGGTCTTGGTGCATGGAATATTGTTTTCCATTTTTTTGTTTTTAGTCCATAAGTTTCTTTTTGGATTATAAGAGTCTACTGAATGCAGCAGACCATTGGGTTTTACTTTTTGATCCAATCTTCCAATATGCATATTTTAATTGGGTTGTTGAAGCCATTCATATTGAGAGTCATTACTGAAAGGTATTATTTCTGTTATTGCATTCTTTTCTGTTTTTGATTCTTATTTTTCTCTTTTATTTTAACTGCTTACCTTGCTTGATGTATTCACTTGCTCTGACTTTTTGGCTTTGTTGTCTCCATTGAAGATATTCTTGAGTATCTTTTGGAGTGCTGGCCTAATGTTCATAGATTTCTTAAGATGTTCTTTGTCATGGAATACGCTTATTTCTCTATCAGTTTTGCAGCATATATTAGTCTGGGTTGGAAGTTGTTTTCTTTTAGAGGTTGAAACTCTTTACTTCAAGCTATACTGACATTTAAAGTTTGTGTTGAAAATTATACTATGGCACAATCCTAGTGGATTTACCATTATAAGTGATTTTTTTCTGTTTGAGAATTTGTTGTTGGAATGAAGATCCTTTTAGTTAGATTTTGTTTTCCAGTTATGCATTCTTGGCTTTGTCAAGAGCTATTGTTGCCCACTTCAATCTCAGTTTCTCCGAGTTGAACCCTGTCACTGTGTTGCAAGATAGAACTTGTAATGGTTATAACAGCATCAACAGATCCAATCGTTCACCAATCATAGACATTAAATGTTGTTTGGTAATTTCACCTTAGTCAATACCTCTTATAGACTAAAATATAATTCTACTTGTAGTTCATCTGGGACATAGAGGGTGGTAGGAAGAAGCAAAGAAGGGGAAAAGGAAGGGGACATGTCTGTGGCAAGAGAGGGAGGTGAGAGAAATGTCAATAGGTAAAAAAATAGAAAGGAAGTCAGGGCACATCCAAATTATTTTCATTGTTGAGGTGAAGGGCTAGTGTCGAGACAGTCTTGAAGTGTATTTGTGTAAGTGAGAGGATGTATGCAGATACGGGAAGATGTATTTAGTCGTAGAGGGAGGTTGTGAGGTTGTTGAAACTGCTAACACTGTTGTCAGTAGTTTTGTTTGGATTCTCTAAGCCCATTTTCATTAAAGGGTCAGTGGGACATGCCCATTCTAGCACTGTTTAGTTCTTACTGTCTAATGCAGACGTCATCAGATAAGTGGAGAGGAGGATGGGGAAGGCCCTGAGTTGAGAAGATGAGCAAAGAAAGAGAAAAATGAATAGGAAGAAAAAAAGTAAAAAAAAAGTAAGTAAAAAGGAACAAGCACTTTATAAAAGAGGGAGCACATTCAGAGGGAAAATATTAAAGAATAAAGTAAAATTATGATGAAACAATACCAATAAAGAAGCAAGAGCAAGATAAAAAAATAGATAAAAATGAAAACAGAAAAGAAAAAAAAAGTAACCAAGGTGACCCTAATCAAACACAAAAACAAGAAAAAAAAAAACCCTCCAGAAACCAAAATAAAAACACATAAAAATGAAAACTTTCACATAGTTCTTACAACATTAACCCAGAGCATCCACACAACTCTTTACCGGAATCACAGTCTGATTGCAAGCAGCCAAGAGGTTTCCTCTGCTTGGACCCGTCAATTGCCTGAAGCAGTTAGGGATACCATCCTTCCTGTCACTGTTGCAAGCTATGCTCTGAGGGTGACCAGTGACAGGCCTCTGCCAATCCCAGCGCCTTCCTTCCTTTATGGGGAAGGAAGTGTTTGCCCAATTCCTGGTTCTCCAGTTCTGTTGAGTTCTCCCAGAGACCTCATATTCTTTCACCTCCTACACTGGCTGGGAAATACCACAATCATCTCTAGCTTTGCCTCCACAAGCTCTCCTTGCCAAGCCCTCTGGCTTAGGTGTCATTGCCCATACACATCTATCTGTCTCAGCCCCAGCTATAAACCGTAAGGTCATCCCCAGGCTCAGCAGAGGAACCTCTCTGCCAGTGTGGAGTGATGTGCAAGATTTTATGCCATCTGAAGCCTTTCCAGTATTTAGAGAAGTAGTGCAAGGGCACCTGCATTGTTCTGTAGGCAATAGGTGAGGGTACACGGTCAGGCGGCAAGAAGCACCTGGGAAATTTTAAAAAATTTTATTACCACAATGCTGAAAATTCTAGACATTTTTTGTAACTTCTACAGAATGAAAGGAGAAACTTGCTTTGTGCTGGAAATTGGGCTGAGCGCTATGGGTATCACTGATTTCGAAGCAGCACTGCTATTATCCCCACCTCAGAGATAAGGAAATGGAGCTTACACAAGGGTATGCTACCTTTCTGAGGGCAGAATGCTAACGAATGGTGGGGTGGGGCTCAGTCCATGTGAGTTGGGAAAATCCATGTCCTTTTCTAGTACACAGAACTAGTTCACCATGGAGGACTAACTAACCATTATATCCTCTTCTCTAAAAAGAGAATCCCTCTGGAATTTTTACACTAGGGCAGAAGGAAAGGAGAAGGAAGGGAGAAAACATAAGGGATGGAAGGGGCCCCTAACCCTGGACATGAGACCCTGGGTTCCTCCCACCTTTCAGAGCAGGTCAGCTCTGCTGGGCTTCAGCCCAGAAACTTCCCTCTCAGTACTTCTTCCCTCTACATCTTCAGGGGAGGTGATAAGAAGCCATACTCCTATCTCCTGAAGAGACCTAGATAGGCAGGCGGTTCCCCCGCAGCCCAGGCCGAGGTCCCATGCTGCTGCTGAGACACCTGTGAGGAAACCCAAGCCAGCTGCGCCTTTCCTAAGCTCCTTGCAGATCTGACCTGCATCCTGCCCCGTCCTCTGCCTGGCTGATCTTTCTCTGGTTTTCAGGGGAGTCCAGGGAGATGGCTCAATCCTTGGCAGACCAATGTCTAGTTGTTAGGACAGTGGCAAAGTGTGGTTTCCAGGATAAGGCAGGCAGCTGGTCTGCTCTCCTGGGCTGGTCCCTAATTTGCTTGCTGGGGAGCTCCAAACAGGCCAAGACTCCCAAGAGGCTAAGATCCAAGGCTTGCAGCTGAGCGAGGGTTTGGTGGTGGGACCTTGTCCAGAAGCTGGGTTATGCAGAAGCAGAGCAGTGGCACGCATTGTGGGGCACCATCTCCAGGCTGCTAATCTGGGGAAGGAGAGAAACGTGGAGCAGAGTCCAGGAGAAGGGTTTCTGGTGAGAAAAAGATCAAGTCTGGCAGTGTGAAACTCTGAATGATGGAATGCAGCACTGACAGCCTGACATCTCCCAACAGCCTCTGCACTTAGCAGCCTGGGTCGTGCGCTCCCTGATTCAGCATCCTGGGCCATGCACTCCCCACTTCCTTGCCAGCTCCCCTCTTCCCCTTAGCTGCATTTGCTCATCTGATCTCTACCTCGCTGTCCTCCCTGCCTTCCCAGGAGACCCAGCTGTCTTTTTCCCAGCCTTGTCACTGCTGCTGTGACCTGCTCTGAAGGAGAGGCTGGCGGTGCTGCAGTGTGGAGGGACCGCTTCATCTTCTCCTTACCTCCCCCTGTACCCCACAATGCTTTCATTGGGGACAGGTCAGTGCCTCTCCTCCTCTCTTTTTAGGTCTTCTTGCTTGGTCCCAGCTCACTATGTTTCCCTGCCTCTGTTCCTCAAGAGCAGGATAAAGGCCCCTGAAACTGGTCCCTAACAAGGCTGCAGTAATTGTCAGCTCTCTCTAGCACTGGCACATGAAAGAGGAGGTGAGCTGGGGTTCTTCTGAGTGTGTGTGTGTGTGTGTGTGTGTGTGTGTGTGTTCAGATTAAATAGATTCCCTGTCCTGGGACTTGGAGGAAGTAGGTGACCACCTCTTTTCCTCCCCTTCCCCTGGTAATCTGTTCCCTTCCTCCTTTCCCCTGTCCTAATGTCCCCCTTGGCCACAGCACCACGTCCACATGGCCCCCTCTGCTTTGGGTCAGCCCACCTACCTCTCCACTGTCTGGGACATGAGCTGACATCCAGAGCATCCTGATGCTTGGGACCTTTCTACCCATGTCTGGTGTGCCACTAGACAGCGGCCAGGAGGCAACAGCCAGTCAGCACCCTGGTTGAGCAACTTTGTGTGCTAAAGGGGCTTCTGGGAGCCAGGGCCTGGGGCAGGTGGTGAGAAAAACAAGGAAGCAAGATCAATTCGGGATAGCAGCGGTGTCTGAACACGTGTGGGTCATGAGGTCCTGAGAGAACCTGCAAAGGCTCTACTGCCTGTCCTCAGTGAAACTGTACCTCCCAGGGCAGCATCCAGCTTGGCAGGAACTGCCCAGAGCCCAGCAGTGGATGCTTCTGGGACTCTTGCTTAGGAACTCAGCTGGGGGTTTTATAATCTGAGACCTTGAAACCTGGTATAAGAGGGGGTATTAGAGATACAGCCGTGGTAGAGCAAGGGAGCACCTGTAGGGACCATGAGCAAAACCTTGCTGCAAAGGGAGTCTGAAGCAGGAAAGCCTGGGGAGGGTAGGAGGAAATGTGGAGGGGAAGTGAGACGGGTGACAGACAACAGCAGCAGCCATTTGGAGCCCACAGGGACACGGGAATCTGCGGAGTACACAACACACTTGTCCTGGGTACAAGCCCTGTATGATGGCAGAAGTTCCTTCCTTTCTTTCTCTCCCTTTTGCAATAATTCTCCTTTCATAAAGCTGTTAGAGGATTGAAAATGAGACAGGGACAATATGAATGAGAAGAGTTGAAGGTTCCACTAAAGGGATCCACAAGAGGTGGACAAGCTACTCTCCTCCCCTCTGGTGGGAAGGTAACTTGCCACACTG
The DNA here is from genome assembly GCA_002564305.1 of Octomys mimax. NCBI lineage: Eukaryota > Metazoa > Chordata > Mammalia > Rodentia > Octodontidae > Octomys > Octomys mimax. Next base: position 6,535 of record NDGM011210230.1, on the reverse strand, counting down.
TGTCTTCTGCTCAGGTGGGAGGCCTCCTGTGGAGACGTGCTCTGTCAATCTTGAGGCAACTTTTTGATCTCTGTGGGGGTGTGGGACTTGTGCTTTGTCAGCACCAGTGGAAAGCAGCATACTGGGAACATTGGCAAGGTCCTGACTCCACAGATTTGCCTAGCTAGTGGAAAATTCTGGCACTAACACTTCTCTCTCACCAGAAAAGCATTGTTTCTGCTAAAAGTGAATGTCATGGTGTTAAATCTTCCACAGAAAGAAGCCCAGGCACCATCTTCTCTGTGACACTCAATGATATTTGTGTCTTTGGGCCTTGCTTGGAGTGGTAGGGACTCCACACTGGAGCATGCAATCCTGCAGGGACTGGTTGTTGTTAAATGTCAGAAACAGTACAGGGGCTTCTCCCTAGTGGAGGGGAGAACCTGGGGAATTTCATACCCAGAGATTCCAGTCTTTTTGAACACTCCTCAAACTCCCCTGAGGCTAGTATGGAGCCCCTGAAGAGAACTTGAAGTTCTTGCATGCCCCAGGTCTTCTGGGCAGGTTTGGTGCCAAAGGAATAGAAGAGAAAGGGTTAGAAGAGAAGCTGCTGACTTAGGTTTGAGCTGCTTCCTTTGACATTTGGGGAAGGTGGAGTGATATTCCAAAAAGACAACTATATACCATCTTTTATTCCTAAGTAGCTTTGAACAAACAGAGGTGGGGCTCATCTAGCTCACAGCCCAGAAACAAGGTGTAGTGAAAACGTCATCTTGGGGCCCATCTGCCCCTTAGTCCTGGCTGACAGCTAAATCCCTTGGTTGTTGGGGTGCCCTCTGCCTGTCCTCCCCTTCCTCTGTTATGTTCCTATGCTCTTTCCACCTCTGGCCCTGAGTGAGGACTTGTGGAAAGCAGGGTCTAGGCTGGCAACTTTGCTTTCATGCTCTCTCAAGAGTTGCCTCTGCTCACAGGGATTGGCTGTTGTGTCCTTGAAGCACAGACTGACTCCTGAACCTCAGTAGCATTTCACACCTGGAGTTCAGTGCTTTCATGTCTTAGAGGAGGAGACTGAAGGGCAGAAGGGCGGGGCACCGACCTCAGCATGGTTGGTGTAAGCTGGCTGCTGGGCTGCAAGCCTAACAAGGGTCCTCTGCCTGCTTTTTGGATAGCCTTCCCAACACTCATGGTCTCCAAGTCCCTCAGCCCACAGGTCAGGGAAGGGAGGCCCAGCAAAGGTGACATGCTGAGGGGACACAGTTGGTTTCTGGGAGAGGAACTTAACCTTTACTCCTAAATGCACTCTTCACAGACTATGACACAACTTCCCTTATAAAAGAAATGCAAAATGTATTTCCTTTAATGCCTGATGGGCTATAAAGTGTGCCTATGGCTCATAAAAATATAATTTGCTCATAAATTTAATACATCCCAATGAATGACTATACTAGCGCTATTAAATATTGACTGCTTAATTAGCAATTATATCATTTGTTTTTTGGATTTAAAAGCCTTTTAAAGAAGAATTTAGCAAGCCCATAGTTTCTGATGTAGGAAAAAAGTTACCTGGAAGTTTTTGAGCAGCTATATTCTTTCCTTTCCTTTCCTCTCCTTTTACCTTTATTTTTCTTTTCTTGATAAGAATCCTTATAGTAAGAAAGTTGTCCATGCTCATGCCTGTGGTTATTCCTTCCAAACTGAGAACCACATATCTTTTTTAATCTTTTACTTGTTTATTTATTTGGTACAGGATGGGCCGGCACTGCATGCAGTACCAGGCAATGAACCTGGGTCATTGAGCTTGCCAGGCAGTCACTTAGACCACTGAGCTATCTCCCTAGCCCCAGGACCACATATCTTGAGTGTCCAAGAATTCTATTGCTAGACAAATGAACAAGAATTCCTTGAAGTTGGTCTTTTAAAATTGTTTTAATGTTTATTCTAGCTCTCATTTTTGGAGGGTTTTTTACTACACAGCTTCTGCCTAGAATCATCCCCATTGAACTCAGCACAAGAAACACTGAAGGAAGTAAAAGAACTCACAAGCAGGTGGGGGGAGCTCCAGGTGATGGGGGTTGGGGTGGTAGGGAGGGTGAGTGCTAACTGTGCCCGATGGTGTTCTCTGGGCACTGTTGGCAGAAGGTGCTGCTGAAAAGTGGCAGGTTGAGGCACTGGAAGTGAACAGAGACTGTCAGAGGCAGCAGTGCTGTATCAAATTAGTAGAATGGCTCCCCAAGATTGAGGGGTGAGGGAGAGAAGGGGCAGCATGACACCTAAGAGCACCTTGAGAAGTCAGCTGAATGGAATGATGAGGATGACTTCTATGATTTTAAGTCATGGCCAGGATGGGATGGAGTATTTGACAGCTATTTAGTCCTGCTGGGTTTGGATGGCTCCATAGATAGTGGACAAAAATAAAATATTGGTGCTGGAATGGAAAGAGAACTTGGTCCCGGAAACATTTTGGCTGGAGCAAGAGTTGGGGTGGAAGCATTCAGAGTTTTTCATAGAGGATCTTTGTGTTATCTCTGCATGAGTGAAGACCCTGGACCACACACATCAGCACAGTGCCTTGCTAGTACCATTAACTAGATAGCATTTCAGCAAAATACACAGACTCCAGTGAGTTGTGTGATGCTGCACTGAGTTAATTTTGCTGCAGGTCGATCCCCCCAGGAAGAAGGCTAGAATGTGTAATTTTCTTCTCAGATCTGCTGGCATCCAGCTAGAAAATCAGAGCTACATGTGATAGCAATGGAAAGAAAGTGACACTTGTTGGATACCTGCTATGAGCCAGGCTCTATGCTGGGGTCTTCCTCGCTGCTACGGTTACCACCGCTTGCTGGATAGCTTCATTGATTCATCACGTGTTGAACACCTGCCCTGCCCTGGTCGTGCCACATCCCTGCCTGCCCTTCAGTTCTGGGGTTTACGCTGTCTCTGAGCAGCAGGTGCACTCTGCTTTGGTGATAAAAGCCTGGCAGGAATCTCCTGGGATTGCCTCTTTTCATGCTGAGTTCTGCACGGTGGGGAGGCGATTGCTCCTCATGCTGAGGGCAGAACCACCTGCCTCCAGCTGGAGCTTCTCAGTTGCAGTTTGGCAGAAGCTCTTTAAAATCAAGAGCAGCAGGCTCCACTGTAAGAAAAGGGGTCGAATGAAAACAAAATAATAATCTAAAACACTAAAAAGACATATTAAGTAGGAAAAAAAGGGGATACCTGGGGCCGAGATAGAGATCTGGGTCAGGACTTTACACTGAATAAGCAGTTTAAAAATAGTTGTTTACAAAAAAATGCCCTGAAGAGAAATATTGAGCAAGTGGCTCCTGTTGGGAACCTGGCAGCCTCCTGTGCCACCTTCCCTTAGAGCCATGGGAGCTGGGAAGTCCTTTGGAGCAGCACCTTGGAATGGATTGGGAGTTGGCAGGTAGGGGGAGGCGATGGATTGGGAGTTGGCAGGTAGGGGGAGGCGATGGATTGGGAGTTGGCAGGTAGATGGAGGCACTCATCAACTGCCCTTCTGGGCCCTGCTGCAGCTGAGCTGATGGACAGCTCACTTGGAGCTCTCGCACCCTAACTTTTCTTGACATGTTTGGACACTGTGGATTACGGTCCCCTGGGACAGCACCCTGAACCCAGTGGCAGAGGTTGGAGGAGATGGGTTTTGGTTTGTTCATTTTATTTTTGATTTTTTAACACTCACACACTTGATTTCCATTTTGAGATGGTTTGCTGACTCTGCTCAACGGATGCATTGAGTCTTTGGGGAGGAGAGACAGGGCTCCCAGTTCCCAGAGGGACCCTGATCAGGTATGTTGAGGGGGCAGAAGCCTCAGTTAACTCCCAGGTGAATTTAGGATCTGGGGACCTTTGGAGGATGAGATGCTGCAAAGAGCCAGGGAACTGCTTTTGTCATATTTATAGAGCAGGGAGGCCCTGTAATTCCAATCCAAAACCCATCGAAAAGATTTTTTTCATCCTAGACTTGTTCCCTGAATGACTACTCTGTGCTGAGGAGATGGAAGTTCTGGTAAAGATCAGTATGACACAGATGCTGCCTGCACAAAGATGCTAACACAGCTCACTGCAACAGGAAGACCACGATGGCGGGCTGTGAGGAGGGCTGCCCTCTGCTCAGGAAGGGTGGGAGCGTGGACCCTTGTTCCTGCCCAGGGAGTCTAGTGTCAACATCTATGCCTGTGTGAGAGTTAAATTATTTTTGTATGGCTCAATAGTTAACTCTCTCTTTACTTAATCTTTGGGGAAGGCTCTTTTTCTTTTTTCTTTTTCTTTCTTTCTTTGCCTCACTGGCCAACAAAAACGCTTTTGAAAACTTGTGAGAAGAATTTAGGATCTTGGGTTTGCTCAGTGATAAAGAGCAGAAAGGATTTTGTTGTATAGGATTCTTATTCTGAGAAACAGCAAAGCACAGAACATCAGACCCACAGGTCTATATCCTCGTGGGACTGTGGGGATTCAGGATAAATGTTCCCTTTTTAGAGATTATGCAATTGAGGACCATGGTGAAAATGAGTAAAAAAGTCACTGGCAGACCAGAATTCTTCATCCTTGTTTGACTCCCTTAAAGAATGCAACACCCATTATTTAGAAAAGATCACTGAGATTATGTAAAAGGTATTTTTAAAAAAAATCTGGAAATAAATATTATATAACATCTATGTTGCAATAATCCTGACTTCCACATCTCAAGAGAAGAGATCTGTCCTTCAACTTGACTTTTGCCAATAGGTCTAGAAAGTGGAAGGAGTGAGAAAGGACACCAGGATTTAAAGCACAACTAAAATGTAGTAAAACATGCACCTGAGTGCCTGGTACAGGCCTGGGGCATGGCAGATGCTCACCAAATGCTTGTTCCTTTCCTTTGCGCAAGGACTAAGACCCTCCTGAAGCTGGCAGTGCCTCAGCATAGTCATGGTGGAGTAAGGGACAATTAGGGCGTCGTTCAGATATCCATAGATAATGACACACTTGATTTTGGATTGACACTCTCTCGAAAGCTTTCAGCTTTCTGGGTTATTTGCATGACTGTGATTGTATAAGCCAGACTGTAAAAAAAAAAAAAAAAAATCAAGGACACACATGCATTTTCTTTATTCAGCATTCTTTTACTGCAGATCAAGTAGCTTGACTAGTTCCCTGTTCTTTATGCCTATTCCCACCTGTGCCAAGTGGTTATGACAGAGGGTTAAGAACTTGTTATGGTGGGAAAGAGTGAAGATAAATAAAATTTATTGACTTTTTGCTGTTGAGTAGCAATTGTGTTTTGCACAATAGCTGCTCTTTCTCTTTTCTTTCCACTTCTTTTATTTTTTTCTATTTTTCTCTTCTGCTTTCCCTTCTCTTTTCTCCCCTCCTCCTCTTCTTCCTACTTTTCCTTCTCCTTCTCTTCTTGATCTCTTGCTTTTCCTTCTTCTCCTCCTTCTTCCACTTTTTATAAATGAAACTAGGAATCAAAGAAGACTATTAATTACCCATGCTCATTTTTTTCTAAAATACAATAAAACTAAAACTGGGACTTAAAACCAAGCTGCTTCTTCTTCTTCTTCTTCTTCTTCTTCTTCTTCTTCTTCTTCTTCTTCTTCTTC
>NDGM011210214.1:0-11112 GCA_002564305.1 Octomys mimax | reverse complement strand
AGAGAGAGAGAGAGAGAGAGAGAGAGAGAGAGAGAGTTGGGTGGGTACATAAAGCCATACCTGGCCACAGCATGAATGAGAGCCCTTCCTTGCTTGATCTCGGACAAGTCCTCCAGTTGCCTCTGTTTAGTGGACACAGGCCTTTCTGGTGGAGCCGATAGGTGGCCCGCCTGGCCGCAAGGCTGCCAGCACCACAGCTCAGCACAAGGCCAGCTGTGGCACGTGGTCCCCGGAGCAGGCAGGAGGCCTAATGTCAAGGCACGGGTCATTACAGCTGAATTAGAGGCTGGCCCCTCGGAAACCAGGCAGGGTCAGCAGCAAGCCTGTCTTCCCACGAAAGCACAAAGCATAAAGCTTGACTCAGGAAAACCGCTAGCCATGGCATGATGGGCTGATCCCAAGGCAGAGCCCCCTCCCGCCTGCCATCCCAGCTCCGGGTTCTGGTGCCAAATCATGGTCCAGAGCTGTTGCTGGCCAGAGTGTTTCAGTTTCCTCTGAGCTGAAAAGACGACAGTTGTCCCAGCCTCACTCGGTGCATGTAGGTCGGGGTAGAGCAACACCAGTGCCCTTTGTCACTGCCCACTGCACGCTCTAGGAAAGCGCAGAGTGCCTGCCGCATTGCCCACCCTGCCGATCGGCCTCGCTCTGCCTCTCTCTCCTCCAGGCCTGTGCTCCAGGGGCTGGGGCAGGGTGTGGGTCTCTACTCACCAGAGACCTCAGAGCCACAGGCCCCTGTGGTGTCTGCACACCCTACTGCTTGATGACCCTGCATTTAGGGCTGGGCAGGAAAACACAAGCCAAGGGTTCCTGCTGAGAGGCACGGAGAGGCAGGAGCCCTTCCTAGGAGCAGGGTGTGTTTGGCCTTCCAAGGCCCAAGGGCGGCCTCCTTGGGCAGGCTGATTTCTCGGCTCTCTAACACTTGCATGCTCAGCCCCAGCGAGCCCAGACCTGCGTAGACACTGTGGGTGCAGCTGAGTTCAAGCTGACACTGTCCCTCCCTAGGGCCCTGCTTGTGCTGGGGGTCAACACGGTCAGCCATGGGTTGGGGTGGCTGGGGAAGGATGTGGGGTCCAGTCTCCCCCACACTGTGTGTGTCAGGGAGGCCGCTCCTGAAAGCAGCAGGCACCAGAGATCCTCACAGGGCCACATGGGGTGGCTGGAAATGACCTTTATGGCTCTGGGTGGCCCAGCACCCAGCTGGACACCAGAGCTCTGTGCCTGCGAGTGAGGAGATGCCAGGAACCCCTGCGGCCTGACACTCATACTGGTGCCGGCTCCCCGTGCCCCCGCCTCCCGCTGGGTGGCCTTGCTGTCCCCAGCCCTCTGGGAGGTGACCTGCCCAGCAGCCTTGCTTTGCTGTCAGCACCGCTCGTCCCTGTCATGGAGCCTGTCACTGCAGACATGGGGGTACCTGCTCCCCAGAGCAGGGCCCTGACCCGGCTTGCCTCACAGCCCCTGCAGCCCATGCAGCCCCCACAGCCCCGAAACTCACACTCAACCAGCACAGCTACAGGCGCAGAGGCGCGGGGTGAGTTCATGCGCTATTTGCATTTTTAAAAAGTTTTTTCATTTTGAGAATTCATAAAAACCAATATTGTTCAAATGAGAGTTCTAAATGAAATAAAATTGCAATCGAAGATAAATCAATTTACAGGCGGCTTTCACAGAGACGCTTTCTTTTCAGGTGTGCTTGCACAAAGCTGCTTGACACTGAAATCTCAAGTGTGAACTGTGTGTGTGTGCATGTGCGTGTGTCATGGGTGTGTGTGCATGTGTGTACTCAGGCATGCATGTGCTTATGTGTATGTGTGCATGCACGTGTGGTCATGCATGCATGCATGTGCACATGTGTGGTCATGCATGCATGCATGTGCATGTGTGTGGTTGTGTGTGTGTGTGCATGTACGAGTGTGCTCAGTCAGAGACTCACAGACAGTCTGAGCCAAAAGAGACGCTGCCAGGAGAGGACGTGGGCACTCAGCGACCCCAGCCTGCCTGCCCTCACCCAGAGCGGGCGCCGCACGCCGGTGGATTGCTTTTCCCAATGCAGAAATGGTGCAAAGAATTCTAACAGAGAAGTGCCGCCCTGTGAAACCAGAAGCCTGCGTGCCTGGGGCTAGCGTCAGTGCAAGAAGGACAGCAGGGCGTGTGACACACAGGAGGAACATGGCTGGCAGAGGAAGGGACCCCGGGCACAGTGGCAGGAGTGGCGTGTGTGGGAGGGCGGCTCACCCATGTCCTCCATCCCAGTGGCACAGCCCCTAGAAACACAGCTCTCTTTCTCTGAGATACTGGGACTCGAACCCTGGGCCTTTGCACTGGGCTGCATCTCCAGCTCCTTTACATATTTTATTTGGAGACAACATTTTGCTGTTTCACAAAGTTGCCCAGGCTGGGTGTGAACCTATGATCCTCCTGTCTCAGGCCTCCAGAGCACAGGGATGACAGGCATATGCCACCAAGCAGCGTGACCCAACCAAAAGCCCAGATGCCGTCTCTGTAGAGAGAGACAAGCTGATCTTATAAATCGTGCAGAATTCCACGAATGCCGGGGCTGCCGGCCCAGAAAGGGCAGCTCTGTAGTGCTCACACTTCTCAACCTGGAGGCGCACTGCAAAACCATGTGGCCAAGGCAGTGTGGCCCGAGGACGGACAGACAGACAGACAGGTGCCCTCAACTGAGCGTTCAGGAAGAGCCGTCCTCTCTGGTCAACAGGCTTTGACGTGCAGCCAGGAGCAGTCAGCCCAGGAAACTACAGTCTCCTCGAACACGGTGCAGGGACAACTGGATGGCCACACTGCAGCAGCGAGAGCTGTTCCTCCCTCACCATGCATGAGAATTAATTCAACAAGCAGGGCAGGGTGGCACGCGCCCGTAACCCCAGTACTCGGGAGACTAAGGCAGGAGGGCGGCTGCAAGTCCAAGGCCAGCCTGGGCTACATAGTGAGTTCAAGAATAGTCTGCACTCGCAGTGTCTAAAAACAAAAACAAAAGCAAAGCAAAGCAAAGCAAAACAGAGTTAGCTCAGCACGAATCATAGACCTAGATGAGAGCTAACACTAAAACACTCCCAGGAGAAGGCAGAAGTATAGGTTTTTTGACTTTAGATTAAACGATCTTTCCTTCGATACATCCCAGGAAGCCCAGGGACAGCTCTCTCACATGCTCTCTTTCTCCCTCTGTCTGTGTCTCTCCCTCTATCTGTGTTTCTCTCTCTGTCTCTGTCTTTGTCTCTCTCTGTGTCTCTGTCTGTCTGTCTCTGTCTCTCCCTCTGTGTCTCTGTGTCTCTGTCTCTGTGTCTCTGTCTGTCTGTCTGTCTGTCTGTCCGTCTGTCTGTCTGTCTCTTTCTCCCTCCCTCCCTCGGATTGAAGCCAGGGTCTAGGCACTGAGCTACAACCCCAGGCCTTTTCATTCTTGAGGCACAGTCTTGCCCAATTGTCCAGCCTGTGCTTGAACTTGCAGTCCTCCTGCCTCAGCCTCCCGGAGCGTGGGGTTGACAGGTGTGCAGCACAGCACCTGGATGGTGATATTTTCTGAGCTTTCTCGGTCTCTGAATCGACTGGCAGGTTCCCAGTGCCCCAGACAAGCTCCAGTCACCTCTGAGCATCCTCAGGCCCCCAAGATCCCCTCTGGCCCCTGATATGCATGCCTGCTACACCTGTCTTCCAGGTCACTGGGGCCATTGGGGCCCCATGCTCAGGGGCTCCCTGTGCTGTGCACAGGAGGGCAGAGCCCCCAGAAGTGCACAGCTCCCCTCTAGCCCTGACCCACGCTCCCCACGGCCAGGACAGTCCTCTCCCTCCCTCCCTCTGGCCAAGTGCACCGAGGGTGGGGGCTGGCACCACCACACTGCTGACAGGGAGCAGGTGGCTGCTGTGGAAGTGGAGAGAATCAAGAAGGAGGGAGATTGAGACAGAGAAGGAGCTTGACAAGCAATAAGCACGACTGGCAGCTGTGTGAGCAGCCACGGTTAGCAAGTGGATGGAAATGCACTTCTTTCCCATCTAGAGAAGTGGTGTGGGCCAGCGGCTGCCTTGAAATTCCACGGGGCCCATGCCCATTCTCGGCCTGCATCTGCCTTGCAACCCAAGGTGGCTGCCCTAGCCCACGCCACACCGCCACATCCCACCTCAAGCACGCTTCCTGCTAGCCGTAGCCAGCGGCCTCTTGCATTTGTTGTGCGCATTTGTCCCGCCAAGTCTTTCTTTCCTTCTAGAGGAGTGAGTTCTGATTCCTCTAAGAGGTGTGGATGACATTAAATAAAATACCTTGAAATCTAGACTGACAGAGCAGCTCAGGAAGAAGAGGTCCGGAGAGACAGCGACTCCTCTTCTCTGTCACCTTCCCTAAAATCCTGGGCATCCCTAGCAACCAGCAGAAGAACAGCTGGTGCTTCAGGGCTGAAGGTGCCTGCCTGCCGGATCCCCGTGTGGCGCAGGCACTGCGTGCAGCTCCGTGGGCAGGTTCTGCACCAGCATGGGCGGCCGAGGGAGAGTGCTGGGGCTGACGTTGGAGCAACTGGCCAGCTACGAACACCCCTGCTCTGTGCATCGCCCTTGGCCCCGCGGTGCTCAGACCCGCCTGTTTCTTCCTCTTGGCCAACTAGACCCCAATTCATTGGGGGCAGCTCTCCTTTCAGATCGAGGCCCCTCTGCATCTCATTGCCCCTGGACTACGTGTAGATTCTTATAAAATCTCAGGTCTGCAGCAGCCTCCCATGGACTTCGAGGAGAACACGGCAGAGCTCGTTCTGAGTTCAAAGCAGGACTGTGACGGCCAGACACATGGGCTGTGAACCCCGGCCCCCAGCTCTGCAGGTGAGGGTGCCCCCAGGCATGTCCCCACCCCATGTGTGCACCCGCTGGGTCACTGGACCTGGCACAGACTGGGGCCCCATGGTGTGGCCGAAGTGCCTGTGCCCACAGGTCATGGCTGCTCCACTGCTTTCTGCACAGATTCGTGCCGTGGCTCCGTGGAAGTGCTGGCACTGCCTCCCCAGGCGTGTTTGTGTAGCTGCGGCCCCCGCAGGGTCCAGGCCTGGAGCTCCTGTGGGGACAAGGACTCCTGGGGCCCTGCCTGGTGGCCAGCTCGGCATTGCTGAGATGGCTGTGAGGTACTGGTGGCAGGGACAGGAGGAAGCCCCAGGGGTCACATGGCACGGAGGTGCCACTGTGCCACAAGCCTGGGTGGGAGCCGGGGGCCTCTTTCTGCCTCCCTCACACACGGACAGGAGGGCAGCGCTCTGGGCTGGGAGCCACAGAACAGCCACATCCAGGGCTTCAACTCGGACCTGGGCCTCTGCATCAAGCCCTGAAGGCAGAGTCAGGCCCGGGGCGGCAGCCCTGGTGGCGACGCCACCACCTGCACCTTCCAGACAACCCTGGAGGAGCAACCTCTGAAATCGGATCCCTCGGCATATGGCGCTGAGTGCCTGGAGCTGGGAGCCTGGTGAGTCCCTCGGGCATGGACCCCGAGCCAGGCAGGCAGCTGACCCCTGGCCATGGCCGAGAGGGGCTTGGCCCTTCTGCAGTCGCCTCCCACACACGGAGATCTGGGCGCAGGATGAGGGAGACACAGAAGAGCCATGAGGCCCATGCTAAGTCCTCCTAAGGACCCGGCTCTAATCCTGTAAGCCAAGTCAGCATCTCTGCAAACCAGGAATGACCCCAAGGGCCTGGAAGGCCACGGAGTGGAGCTGCTTGCCTGCTTCCTGACATCGAGGGCAGTGACTCAGGCCCGGGTCATAAGTCGGACAGATTTCATCTTGTGGGCAGAAAAAAGGAGAAAAGCCTAACTGTGCAGAGAGGGAAAGTGAGAAACGGAGCTATCCAGCTGACTTCACGGCCTGCGGGGAGCTGAGCTCAGGGCCGGGTGCTCACTGAGGGGGCCTCAGAGCCCGGCCTGGGAATGTTCCATGCCTGCAGTGCGACTTCTGCTGAGACCTCTCCACCCTAGGCCCGCAGTGCGCAGCGCCTGGGCCCAGCCCGGCAGGCCCGGGGGCGCAGCGCAGCGTGGGGGCGCAGGTCAGACACAGGGCAGGTGTGAGCGGGGACCTGAAAGCTCCGTGGCAAGCGAGAGCCCAGTGGGGAGCAGGAGGCGCCAGGTTCCACTATCTTAGATCAGCCTTTGGATGGCAGAAGGATTGGGCAGAAAGGGCTAAGAGTTCCCTCGGGGCTACTGTCACACACGCACACCCTGTACACGCATGCACACATGTGCACACACACATACACACACACACTCATGTGGGCACACATGCACACGCACACATGCACCCACGCGCACAGCCCTTCTCCTGCCACCCTCACCCCTGTTGGTGAGGAGCAGATCATGTGATGGAGAACCATGAGTGACACATGACAATGGGTGCATTTTCTTTAAAGCTTTCTTTTGGGGAAGCTTCAGCTTGCGGGTCATTTTAATCTTCAAGGGTGATATTTATTAAAATGGGCTAACTGGTTGGCAAACCAGGATGCCACCAGGTCACCAAAGGATGTGCCAAGGTGGGGGAGGGTGCTGCTGAAGATGCCCCAGAGCCCCAGCCCCAGGAGGACACTTCCGACAGGACCTCTGGCCTCCCTCTAGAGGTTTCTGTGTTACCAATGCCTTTGCCGAGGACCACCCCCCTCGTCCATCAGAGGCCTGACCTGCTGAAGCAGCTGGAGGGCTCTCCCACCTGCGGGGGGCATTCCGGGCTGCTCACCATGGGCCGTGGCAGTGTAGGGGCTAATCTTCCATTAACCAGCAGGCACTCCTGTGCAGTTTTGGGTGCTGGGCTGGGGTCTGCTGCACAGGCCAGGTCAAGCACCCCTTCCTGTGAGCTGAATGATGCCTCAGACCTCCCTCCCTGGGGACGCCCCACACAGGGCCCCCTTCTTTGTCTGGTCCTTTAATGAATGCTGCTGCTGCTGTGAGAGCTTCTCAAACAAGAGGGTGCAAACCGGAGGTGGGAGGTCAGATGCCTAAGGCAGAGCCCTGGCCGGGAGAGGCTCAGCGCTGGGTAGGAGGCTGCAGCCAGGGCTTCACAGCTTTCTCCTTGGCTGGAATTTCAGTGACATCATGCTGGCCTTCCTGGGGGTGCTGCCATCCCGCGGTCCCCCCAGCATGGAGGGGTGCTGGGGAATCAGGCCTAAGAAGGCCACCTTCATGTGAGGGCACCCAGCTAGGAGCTCCAGAAGGAAAGAATTAAGCAGGCAGGAAATTGCCCAAACCCAGGATAAAAAGCTCTGACAGGGAGAGCTTTTGAAACCTGAGCAGGCCGCTCTGAACTCTCCAAGACAAGAGAAGGCCAGGAGGCTGATATAATTGCAAAGGGCTGCGAGGAACAAAGCAGTGAGGGCTGGCGGGCAGGGCAGACAGCCAGGGCCCAGCCCCCTCGGCTTGCAACTGTGTGGACTCAGAGCTGAGCTGGCCCTGGAGAGGCTCAGGCCAGTGGACACTGTCACCTGAGACTGGATTTGGTGGCCTTCTCACCCTGGATAAGAGGTGGCAGCTCGGGCCAGTGCCTCAGTGGCATTCCAACCCAAGGGCCGAAGGACGGGGGCAGGAATGCCCCCTCACGCCCCCCACCACCCCACCCCGGGCGCTAGCCACACTTCTTCCCTGCTGCCCTCTGGGCTCAGCAGCTCCCGGCCGAGCAGTCAGGCTGGGCCGAGGCTGAGGGGCAGCAGAACCACGTCCCTGCCACAGCGGGAAAGTAGGGGCGAGATGCCGAAGCCCAGCACAGACAGGCAAAGTGCTGCAGAAATGCTGTAGTTGTGACAGAACATGCTTATGAGATCAGAGGCCGAGAAAAATTTTTTAAAAAGGGAAGAAGCCCCCCCTTCCGAAGTCTGCGCCCCGTAAGTCTAACTTCTCTGCGGCTTGCTTCCCTTGTTCCTTCGGAGCGTTCTCTTCAAGGCTGACTGGTTTCTGATTTCCATGGCTTTGGTCTTAAGTTTGTCATGCCAACTTGGCCGGGCGCCAGGCTGTAGATCAAATAGAAACACTGCACCCCAAAGTGGTGGAGACCCGGACCGGCGCTAACCCCGCCAGGGGAGCCGACCCGCCCCTTGCTCCCAGCCCTGTCGCCTCCTGATCCAGGGCCAGGGCATGGGGCCTCGGGTGAGGGATGGTGTCGCTCCTCGCAGGTGTCCCGCGGCGAAGGGCAGGAAATGCCGCAGTGGCACGGGGACAGACAGATGGCTGGCTAAGACGGCTCCCCGCGCCAGTTGGCTTGTCTGTCCGTTAGTCACAATGGGCAGTCCGGAGGAAAAACCATACGTATTTGCTATTTAACTGGTAGAGCAAAATAAAAGCAATGCCTTATCAACCTTTGAGAAGAATGGTCCCTCCAGAAATAGAAGGTCAGCTTTAAATATAGAGTCGCAGCTGGGGAGTCTCCGTCATGTAATTACGAGACGGGAGCCTTCGGGAAGGAAGTGGGTCCTCGGAGTCAGCACAGTCCCCAGCACCGGGAGCCACGGAGCCACCGAAGAAAGTGCGCGCATGGAGCTCTGAGATGACCGCGTCTATAAATAGGCAGGCGGCTACTTGCACCGAGCGTATTTAGATGCGGTACTGAAGGCGCACACATATTTCTATAAATCCAGACTCCTCCCCTCTAATGAACAAACTCTGAAACGATTCTATTTTATCCCGCGCTGTGACATGACTGTAATTAAACAAAAATCACTTAAACATTTACTGCTCAAGATAAGACAAGTGTTTTTGCGCCAAGAAACTGGGCCTATTTATTTAAAATGAAAAATTATAATGGAAAATCACCCAGATCACGGAAATCACACCGATAACACTTTCTCCCACCACTGATCTTATTTCGTGGATCCGGATGAAGCGCTGTGAATAATTAGCGATTGTATCTGATCTAAGTTCTTGTTCGCAATGTGCTCTTTCAGAGAGATAGTGTGTGCAGGGAGGGAGGGCCAGACGCGGAAGGCGGGGCCCTCGGGGAGGAAGTGGGTCCTCGGAGTCAGCACAGTCCCCGACGCCATGCCGGGCCGCACGCCGGCTCATCTGCTGCACCCAGGAAAGTCATGCCGGGCTGCAGGCGGCAGCCAGCACCCTGAGGTGGGGACCCCAGGCTCTGGCTCCCCGCTTCCCTGCCCTCACAGATTGGGCTGGGAGTTCTCAGGCAAGCAGCCCTCTCTCTTTGGGTCTCACTCGTCCCTTTGCAGAGTGGAGATAAAGCCCACCGGGGCTGCGGGTGGGGCATCATGCTGACAGGGCTTCTCGTGCTTCTCTTAGACGTAGCGGCCGTAATTACTCCTGCCCGGCTCCTGTGTCGCTCTGTGAAGTGAGGGTCACCACAGCCTCTTCCTCCTCGGGACTGTAGCAGTGGTGCCAGCGGGTGTCTCTTAGGTGCAGGTGACCAGGAGCAGCTGTGGCCTCCTGTGGCACAAGGACAAGAAGTCCCTGCCTGCTTGGTGTGACAGCTGTCATTCTTAAAAAGCCCATCTTGCTTTTTTTGTCCTTTAATCTTAATTTATTTCAGCCCTACCAGCCCCGGCCTGCAGTACTGCTTCTGTGGTGTGGTGCAGGCAGAGCGCGGCTTAATCGCTTCTCCGCCTCCTGGCCTTGCCCCCAGCTCCCCCCATGCCTAGCCTTTACGTTGCTCTTTATTTACATTTGGATTTTCAAACAAGAGAAACCACGTGATATTTAAGCCATCTCTCTTTTTGAAGTTTAAATGCCAATACAGAAGACACTTAAAAAGGCGTTCTTCACTTATTGTCCAAATTCAAATCTATGAACTTACTTATCCATGAAAGAGCACAATGAAAAAGACCAAGGATGTCTGCGGATAGACATACAGCTACAATTTCTTGGCAAAGGCTGAAAGTTCAGATATTGCCCTAAAAGTATCAAGCAACCCTGACCATCACAGGATGGCCGTGGGCAGTTAATTCCTCTCTGGGCAGCACGTGGGGCTCCCGCGTACCCCGAGAACATGGAAGAGAGGAGATGCAGGGCTGGGTTTATGCTAGTCTTACGTGCAGGGCTGAGTTAAAAACAGCTCACGTAGTCCCACAACTTCTGCACTCTCTGACACATCAAAATGACTTCTGACTTGAAAAAGAGTCCAGATGGAAAGCAACAAATATTTAGCGCTAAAGGGCAAGAGCAGGTGAGACTCAGCCAAAGTGGCATCCAGCGGTAAATTTACAGCCTCAGATGTATGGATTAGAAGCTAAAAGAACAGTAATTAATTTCAGGAAACTAGGGGACTGGCCCTGAGGAAGTAGAGGACGGCAAATTAAGAACATTAAGGGGCGGGTGACATAGCTCAGCGGTCTAAAGCGCCTGCTTAGGCAAGCTTAGGCAAGCGCGGCAACCGAGGTTTGATCCCTGGAACCACATGCTGC
This sequence comes from Octomys mimax, assembly GCA_002564305.1. NCBI lineage: Eukaryota > Metazoa > Chordata > Mammalia > Rodentia > Octodontidae > Octomys > Octomys mimax. The sequence goes on along the minus strand of NDGM011210214.1, from coordinate 747 downwards.
GCCAGCCCCACCCCCAGGGTGAGCTGAGCCAGCCACAACAAACAAACAAACAAACAAACAACCCAGCAACAACAACAACAAAACATTTAGAAAACTTGCTAAAGAAATTAAGTGTGCTTTAAGTGTATCTTCTGAAGGGTCAGCCACAGCGTCTGTGCCTTGGAGGCCTGGGGCGTCTCTAATCCGGCGCACACCTCGGGCGGTGTGAGCTCATGACACCAGCCTAGGCCAGCAGGGTCAGTCTCCAGGACACACAGCGGGGAGGGCCCAGGAGAGGTAGGCTGAGGCGGGTGAGGCCCGGGTGCAGCTCCTCCAGCACCCCACAGCAGTGTCCACCTTCCAGCTGGCGGAGCCGAGTCTGGGTGCTGGAGCTGGGTGAGTTTCACAACACCTGCTGGCGTCCAACGCATGGTGAGGTGGTCTACGGGATGATCCTGAAGGCCCAGGTCGACCCTGGGTCAGAGAGCCGACCTCGTCCTCCCAGGGCAGCCCTTGGGCTTCCCAACACAGGTGCTCGGGGACCGCGGTGAGTTCAGGGCTCCCGGCACCCAGCGGCCCTCGGTGTCTTTTCAGCATCTATGCCAGGATCTAGATCTCAGTCACGGTGAGTCTGATTCTCTAGTGAGCCTACTCTCTCTGTGTCTCTCCGTCTTTCTCCGTCTGTGTGTGTGTGTGTGTGTGTGTGTGTGTGTGTGTGTGTGTCTCTCTCTCTCTCTCTCTCACACACACACACACACACACACAGAG
>NDGM011210212.1:0-10670 GCA_002564305.1 Octomys mimax | reverse complement strand
CAATCCCCCAGCACCACATGTCAGCCAGCCCCGCCCCCTGGTGGACTGAGCTGGCCACACACATACACACACACACAAAATAAATAAATAAATAAATAAAATTAAAAAATAGATCCATCTCCAGTGATCCACCTATTTACAGCCTCCCAAGAGCTGGGATTAAAGGCGGTCACCACCACACCCAGTCTCAGTTGCCATCTCAGCGTGCCCCAGGGTGGGGCTGGCAAGGCAGGCCGTGGGATCTAAACCCCTGCTTGCAGGTGCTTTAATCCGCTGAGCTATTTTGGCTGGCCCCTAGAACTACCTTTTTGTTAGTACTACAGTTTGAAAAACAAAAGCTCTGAGAACAAAGCAGATTATTCTTGTCCCTTTGGAACTTTAATAAGAATTATTTTTGTATAGGTAAAGTGTTCATATTAATATGTTTTAGAGTGTATATTCCTTTTTAGTGTGGGTAGAAACATCCCCACTTAGCAAAACTGACATTACCACTATATCCTCAAAATATAGAACCACCTCTAAAAAGTTTTAACCTGCTGGTTGACACAATAGGAATAAAATACACACTTTATAGGGTACTGTAAATAGTACCTTTCTAGTCTCAGATCATCAGAGCCTTCACTGCCCTCAGTATCCAGAATCAAGAGGAATGACAAAATGTCCTATTTACATCTACTGAAAGGCACAGTACAAAGGCACTGATTATACAGTGGAGTACTCTAGCAAAAGATCACCAATGATCGTAATGTACAAATTAAGACTAATTGGAATCAATTAGAAAAATGTTTCACACAATGTAATGCTGTGGAGCCATTAAAAAGAATGACTCAACTCTATGTGTAATGGTGCATAATACATAGTGAACTCCCAAGTGTTATTTAGTTGCTGGGGGCAGATATGGGTCCATCAGATTTATAAATTGTTGCTCTGTGAGTGTTTGTTTTAAGCCCACATTCTGTCCATTCAGACTTCAGGAGCACACATAGTTATTGTTTATGGATGGACTGTGTCTGGAAGGATACAGAAGAAACTGACGATTTTGCCTTCAAGGAGGGCAGCTGGTAGCTGAGGGCAGGCTTAGAAGGGAGGTATGTTTTCATTGTAAATACATTTCAAATTCATATCACAAATGGGCATTATGTTCAGAATTTTTTACATTGTTTCCTGCAAGATTTGACATGACAGCCAGGTTGGACAACGGTGCAATATCAGGAAACCGTGCAAGAGCACAAGTCAGAGAACAAGATGGAAGGGAAGAAGGAATGGACAGATGGACAGATGGGTAGACAGATAGATGGACAGACCTTATGCATAATAAGGCCCAGAGTACCGAGTGTGGCCATGCAGCCTGTAATCCCAGCATTTGGAATGCTGAGGACAAGAGAATTACAGGAAGTTCAAGGCCAGCTGGAGCTATATATAGATATATGGCAAGTCCTTGTCTCAAAACAAACAAGAGAAACTGGGATGAGGGAATGGAGAAAAGAAAGAAGAGAAAAGCAAAATTAAAAAAAGAAAAATATATATATACGATAGTTAAGATAATTATACTACTAAGTTCTCTTAATTCATTGAAAAGTTTCTGCTAATAGCGTTCAGACAATTAAATGTGAATGCCTTATACTCAGAATAACTGATATAAAGATAACTATGCAATGTATTCACCATAGTTATCCTCCTATTATCTGGTTTTGAAATTTTTTTTTCTCTTTCAAAAGGGAGAAATGAAGAGAGCTAATTAATGTAGAGTTGTTGAATTAAAGAGGGTAGAGATTTTAGCCATTTATAATGGGGCCTTTGATTTATAGGAAGTGAATAGGCCTAAAAACAGGTTTGCAGGCAATTTGAACCAAAAAGTACTTCATTTGTGAACCTTGTAAATTTGAGATAATGGTAAAGATCTCCTGGGATGGTTAGCATGTGACTAGGAGAGATTCTTTTAACACTTTTAAAAATGACTTTAAGTATTATTTTCATGGCTCTCTGAAAGTCTCTAGTGTATTCAAATTCTCCATTCCTTCAGTTTGATTTTTTTTTTTTTTTTTTGAACCAGGGATTAAACTCAGACCCTTGTGCTTGCCAGGCAAGCGCTTACTCTACTGAGCCATCTCCCCAGTCCCCTTAAGTTTGATTATGGAGTAATGGAAAATTTGGTTTTAAAAATATTTTCATTTTTTGATGACTAATACAACACAAGATAATGATTTTGTTTTTAGATTTCCTATTTCATACATGTCCTGGACAAAGCCACTTACGGTTACAAAGCAAAAAGCTTGTGCCAAGGGAATGAGGCTAATGCATTGTTCCAATCTCTGGTACAGTCTGAAAATTCTAAACAATAGTACAACTTTTAATGTGTCCATTAACTAAAACCACTAATTTATAATGGGAGTGTATGGGACAGCCTGCATAAATAATTTCTGAACTCACCACAGTCCTTGCTGTTGCAGTTAATACCCATCAACACCTCTCAATTTCTCATGTATAGTGTAATACTTCCAGTAGTGTCACATATGGTTATATTATTATTATATTATTATTATTATCATTATTTTTACTGTCTGGTTATTTTCTCATTGCTGGGACAAAATGCCCAGCACCCACAGGAAAAGGAGAAAGGGTCTCTTTTGGCTCACAGTTGTAGAGGGTTCAGTTCATAGTTGGCTGGCTCCAGTGCAGGGCAGCATGGCAGAACGGCATCACAGAGGAGACTTACCCACTCATGGGATGGCAGTGGGAAGCAGGCAGAGAGAGCACGAGGCAGCGAGGAAAGAGATAGCCCTTCTGCAGGCCAAGGCTGCAGTGAGCCTCCTCCTACAGCCAGGCTTCGCCTCCCAAGTCACATTTAGCTCTAACTGCACCGGTGGGCTAATCCACAGTAAGCATCACACCCTCAAGGTGCACTCTCCTCCCCAAAGCCCCGCACCTATGAGCCTAGGAGCTTGGGATGGAATCTGTATATAAAAGTAATAGTTACCAGCATTTCTGTGTTGCTTCTTTTTGCTCACCTTTAAACAGTCGCACAGCTCTGTGTGAAGTTGAGATGCAGCTGCGCAACAACCCTGAGTATTATTTTTAAGGAAAAAGAAGTGAGCAGCACATGTATCCTGTTCTACCTACCCTTCCAGGATGATGTCAGTAAATCCTCTGCCGTCTCTGGTAGATAGCTAAGAAGACACAAATAATTTAATTTTAACTCTAACCTGTGCTTTGTGACTCTGATCAAGTTACAAACATTTCTGTGCCATAGGGTCTTTCAAGGAACAAATGAGGTTACTAGCTTTTAAATTGTGTGGGCAAAATGAGATTATGTAAGTGGCCTATTGCAATTACTCCATAAATGGTAACTCACAGTATTTGGACTTGCAAAATTATTTTAATTCCAAATGTGAATACTCAAGTCATCTAGATTCCTCACAACCAACTGGTTGCTCAGTCCCATCTAGTCTGCCTCCCTTCTTTTTATCTGTGCCTGCTGCTCGGATCTTCATGGAGCGCTTCCACATGTAGCAGCCTCTTTGCACCCTAACTCATGTCCTCTTGTTCCTAGTGAAGTTCAGTGACCCTCCTCCTCAGCCCGTGTGGTTGTGCATGCCTATAATCCCAGCACCCTGGGAGATGGAGGCATGAAGATTGCAAGATTTGAGTCTAGTCTGGGCAGCTTAGCAGTTGTACGAAACCCTAACTCAAATTTTTTTTTTCATGTATTTGGTACAGGGTCTTACTACGCAGCTCAGACTCATAGTGATCCTTCTATTTTCCTCTGTAATCCTCTGCAGTGCTGGGATTATAGACATGTGCCATCATGCCTAGTCTTGTGTGGCTGGCTCAGCGTGCCCAGCTCAGCGTGCCCAGGGGGAGGGCCAGAGCAACATGTGGAGCCAAGGATCAAACCCCAGTCCTTGCACTTGCCTAAATAGGCTCTTAGTCCACTGAGCTATCTCACCAGCCCCCAACTCAAAATTTTAAAAAATTATCTTTTCTAAAAAGCTGAGGATGCAGCCCTTTAAAAGGCTTGGGTACCAGACACAGTAACAACAAAAAAAATCTCTCGTCCCAGCCACTGATCTGTCTTCACTACCGTTTTGCAAAGAGCTAGTTCTTGTCTCTTTTCTTTCTTTTGTTTAAAGCTCCTTAATAATAGTGCTTGGAGGCGCGAGATGGCTCAGTAGAATAAGCACTTCCCTGGCAAGCGCAAGGGCCTGAGTTCAATCCCTAGTCCAATAATAATAATAATAATAATAATAGTGCTCAGCTGTACCCTTTTGCATGCATGGGTAAACATTTTTCAGAATTGCTCCTCTCCAGTTTTATTTTCATTTTTCTACCTTTGGTGGTCACATCGCACTATTCTGATGTGTGTTCCTTAATTTGTAATACCTGCAACTTCTTTGTCTCCATTGAGCTTCCATCCCACAGTTACGCACATCAAATTGAACTTTCACTTGTCCTTCCACCCTCCTTGTCTGAGTCTCGGCTTCTCGCACAGGCCACCCCTTCTTCAGTCTTGGTATGTGAGCCTTTCTCTATGTCCTCTTGGTGCCCTGAGCACCAACAACATGGATCAGGTTCAGATCTGGAAAGGATCTTGGAAGCTGTAAGCCATGCCAAGTGGTTTGGAAGATGACAGGAACCTACTATGGAGAAAGAGGCTTATTTATCTCTACTTCCCATTATACTGGAAGTTCCTCAGTTGTAAAGACTAGAGGTTCATTTCTGTCCCATGGGCTGCAACAATTGCTTGGCAAAAAATAAGCACCCTTTCCACTTTCTAATGGATGAAACAATGGAATCAAGTGGAGAATATAAGTTTTAAACTGTCGCAAAAGGTAGCCTTCAGCATATTCATCAAATCTGTTAATAACATTTCTAACCCACCATCTTCCCTATCATTTACAACATTAACATACTTCATTCCATAGTTGTGTTTGGCTTTGTGAACACAGTTATGACGCAGTCATGAAGTAGGCAGCATCTGTAGAAATACATTAGATGTCAGTATGTAACTGGAGAAAAATGCTGTGAAGGGTAAGAAATGTATATTGTGATGAAGAGTAAAAGAACAGAGTTAGGTAAGGTTATCGGTGAGAGAAGTAAATGCTGTGTACAATTCTATTGTCTTGAGCCATTAAAATCAGGATAATTTGTTATAGCAACAACAATAAAGTGATAGGAATTAACTAAAGATTAATAAATATAATTTGTGTGAATTCTACGAGACTTACACTGATTTTGATACAAACTTTACTAGCCTTCAGAATGAATAGATTACTACGCATGATTTATACATAAATGATGTAATTACATAGGAGTGATGACTATGTAACATGTATGATAGCTCATATATGATATAGTATGTCCTAATGAGAAGCATCTCCAGCCTTTATTGCTAGATTCAAAGAGGCCTTTGCAATGCCCTTCTCCCGGGGAAGACGGCAGAGAAGCATGCCTTGTAGAGAGACAGTCCTCACCTCCATTGTCTCACTGTGTCCTTTTATTTTTGACTCTCTGGTGGATCAGAGGCTTGTGGAAATTAGCAGCTAGAACTAGGACTCTGAAACACAGCTTCAAAGTCTTGATAGTCCCAGAAAAGTGTTAAACAGACCGCTTCGTTTTGCAGACAGAAGTTATACCATGTTCATTTCAGTTGTTGATTTGAAAAATATTTGAATCCTGCCATCTCGCTTATCTTCTTATTAAATTCTTTTTGAGAGAATTTTAATTTTATTGTATATTTGAATTTTTGCATTTAGAGAAAAAAATTGCTTTTTAGCATTTGGGAGCCTATAGAAATACCATGAAATATCGTGTAGGAAGAATAGTGAGAAAAAATAAAATTTGTGTCTTTTTTGGGGGGAAACGTATCAGAATTTGTATTTTCTACATTTAGGCAATGGAATCCTTGTGGGAGGAAGTCAGATTAACATGGAAGGGCACCAACCATAGCTTCTTAGTCAAGAAGGTTTTGTGAACAAAAAGTCGTTAAGCAGACTGTAAGGCTCAAAAACTTCAGATAAGATAGGTAACACTCTTGTAGCTCAATGTGTTCCATCAGGTCAGCCAGTGGTCAGAAGTCTTAATTCATTGCCTTTTATGGACATTTGAGGTCATTTGAGGAAGGGGACAATGTTAATCACCTACCTTGGGTTTGTTACTGGGGGGAAGGAAATTAGATACCCGGGTGTGAGGGTATGTGGTGTGATGGCTGACTTCAGGGCCAAGAGCTCCCAGGATCTGTGTGCGTAGGAGACCAGGACTTGCAGGGCCCTCACCTTAGTCACGTGAAGTGCTTTGGTTGGGGTTCTCAAATGTGTAGGTCACTGTTTTTTCTAAGATTTGTGACAAATTTTAAATATACACAGTCTCAACTGGGTGTGATGGTGCATACCTGTGATCCCAGCATGCAGGAGGCTGAGGCAGGAGGATCGTTGTGAGTTCGAGATCAGCCTGAGCTACAAAGTGAGTGCAAGGACAACCTGAACTGCATAGCAGGGCCCTGTCTCAAAAAGATAATGTGGTCAATGCTACTTCCCCACAACTCCTAGTATTGTGTAGATTTTATCCCACCTCATTTTTTTCATATTTCTTATCTTTATGTTATCTGTACCATTTTAATAAAACAAAATTTTTACATCCCTGCACCTCTGTCCTCATTCTTCATAGTCATTCCTAAAAATAGTCTTTAATTTTTTTTTTTTTTTTTTTGGTGGAACCAGGGATTGAACTCAGGCCCTTGCGCTTGCCAGAGAAGCGCTTATTCCACCAAGCCATCACCCCAGCCCCCTTAAAATATTAAAGACAGTTAATTTTTTCCTCTTTTCCACCTTTCTTGTCAAGCACAGAAGCTGTGAAAGAGAGAGACCTACTGCAGTGGCTCGGTTATGCAATTCAGCATTGTACAGTAAAGAAATAATTGGGGGTTTCTTGGTGTAAGTTAAGTTCTGGTTCATTTATCTAAGGAATATATTATTAAATTGTGGGCAGTTTGTTTTCCTCACTGATATATTATGATAAAGTTTGTTTGTACTTAATTACCAGAGATAATGGGAGGATCAGTTGACATTGTCCTATTGTCTGAGGTCAGTAGTCAAGTATTCCTTCAGAAAAAGCCCTCCTCTGTGGTTCTAAGTCTTCTCCTGTTGTCCAAAGGTCTTTCCTCTCCCAGTGATTCCATTGACTTCTCAGAATAATTGTGTTTGTCCTTAAAAAATATTTTCCACCAGAAATTGTTTTCAGTACTTGGAATTCTTTGTAGAATAGAACCTTGTCACAGTGAGTAGTGTTGCATGTGTATAGTACAGAATTCTCCATTGTCTTACATTGGTGTGTGTAGATAATTATGTAGTCTGATTTTTGAAATAAAACTACCTCTAGAAGAAACTTAGTTTCTTTCTGGATAAATAACCACATTTGGTGTAGACTTCCTCGTGTTCATGACAAATGCTTCTCTTTATTTTAATGCCTGTGGAGATATTTTGAAATTGGAAACTCTTAGTCTTAATGACAGGAATGATCCTCTCCCCCAAGATCAGAATTGTTACTTAGCTAAGGTGACTGATCACTGTCCAGACTGGTTAGCCAAAACTAAGGGTCAAATGACAAAGATCTCATTTGCCTCTCAGGAATAGGTTTGTTGATGTACAGATCTAAGCATGGCTCTGTGCTGACATCTGAAATGAATTTTAGTCATTGTGAAAGGGAGTAGGGAAGACCTTAGTTCAACTACCAAGCAATATAATTTAGTTTCCTGTTTACATGGTATGCAGCATAGCAGAATTTTTTTATAAATTTCAGCGATAGATTAAAAATGAAATTCTTATACTTGTATGAGTTACCAGTCAACCTCAGTTTTATTATTATTCTGCTCTGTCTTCCTAAGTTATTTTGTATCATTGTGAAATTTGTGTCTGAGGAGTTTTAGTAACTTCTTGAGCATTTAGTACACATCCCTTTGTGTAATATTCACCTCTATAAAATGAGTAGCAGTGCACTGGTCTTAGGAAGTCCTTTCTTGCTGTGATGAAGTCTTTTCTTAAGTTAAAATTCTGCTCTTCACTTAAATTATACTCTGTTAAAATACCTATGGTATTGCCTTTGATCATGGTGCCAGATATACAGTTGTGACACAGTACTTTACTTCCATTAGACATGTAATATAATGTAATTTTTTCTGTTAAAATGTAAGTAATCTTTGAAGAAAATAGGCATGAAACCTTTATTGTCTGTTAACACCTTAGAAAAATTTGACTTTTAGGTAAATAATTGTCATCTTAGAAGATAGATGGGACTTGAGGCAACAAGATAATAAAATAAGGAAGTACTATCTCCAGAAATCAAATGGACTGGAAGAGTTGCTATCGGCTTTGTGCACGTAACGGCTTCCAGGGACCGCTGGGGAGTGGAAATCAGCGTACAGTGTGGCCGCTGAAGAAAGCGGACTTCAGATGCTTGTGCTTGTACCTCTTTCTCTAAATATAGCAGATTTTATGCTTTTTTAAAACAATGTTAAAAGGTCTTAATTTTGTGCGCTCTGAAATATTAGTTGGGGTGCAGTAGATGGAAAGCTGTGTCAGACTGGCCTCTTCCACTGAAGATGGATGGGAGCACTAGGAATGTGAGATCAGTAGGGTGCTGAAAAGAGAAAGCAAGCCATAACAATTAGTACTTTTCTCTTTGGACATTAGATCAAATTCTGCCTTTACTAATTACAAAGATGGAAATTTCTCATGAAAACAAGAATGCATCAGAATCACCTGTATAAATGCTGAAATAGGTCTAACATTCATCTGTCATTATCTCTCCCCACCCCATCACGATTTTGATTCTGTAGGATTTTTTTTTAATTTTATTTATTTATTTTTTTTGTGGCCAGCTGTTGCTTGGTCAGCCCTGGGGATGGGGCTGGTGCAGCATGTGGTGCCGGGGATCCAACTGCAGCCCCTGCACTATTGCCTAAGCTTTCTGAGCAGGCGCTGTAGACCACTGAGCTATCTCCTAGCCCCCGTGCAGGTATTCTTTGGAGCATGGTTGGGTCTCTTTTGATTCAGGTGTGCCCATGCAGTTGCAGACCTGCGTTCATGAATGGCAGCAGGCCCTCACTTACCCTTGGAAACAGGAGCTTCTTTGCTCCCAACATAGTCACTTAGGATGCATGATTACATTGCAGTTTGGCACATTTATGTTGTCAAAGTGAATTATTTCCCTTCTATTAAAAAAGAATGAAAAAGCAACATACATAATTAAAGAGATGGATATAGATTTTCTAAGAGAAGATGAAAGATGTATACTAAGACTGAACAGTTGGCAACTTCGGGGATAGCAAAGCTAGTGTTCAAAAGGCACATAATTATATCTGATTAGTCTATAACAAAAGTAAAATTACCCTCTCAACTATACACTAAAAATTGCTAAAGCACAATTGAATTTTCCGCTTGTCCTGCTTTCCAATAAATGCTTATCACCACATACAAGTTTTTAATTCAGTATGGGCAGTTTTGGATTAATTACTAAAAATGCAATGAGTCCGGCAGTTGGGCAGATATAATCAGTTGGTTATAAGAGAAAAGGCTGTTGGCCATTTGAAGTGACCAGAGAAGGTTACACAATTTGCTTCATTTGAAGAAACCCGAGTATGATTTAAAATAAGTAGCCATCTGTCCTGAATAGCATAGGTACACAACTGAATAACGAGAGCACACTGAGCTCTTTCCAAGCTGTCAAGGGACTTCGATGTTCTCAATCTTGGCAAGCCTTTTGCATCTGACACTCCTGCTTTGGTAACGGTAGACGCAGTGCAACTAGGGGGCGTGAACTCTGACTTCTTTTTCTCAGTTCATTGGTCGACATTTTCTTAACATCTTCTAAGGAAGACATGAGTGTGCTGTTATTATTCCTCTTTTGGTGGTCTGCTGGTTAGTGCCTTCTGACTTAGGCTCATTTTATCTGGAACCACACTTAAGCAAGGAATATGCACATGGCAGAGAAAATCTGTAAATGTACATACTTTCTGTCCCTGCTAATAAAAAATGTGATGCTCACATTTGTTGAGTGTTGACTGAGTACTGAAAGTATTGCATTCGTTAGCCTGCTTAGCAGAGGAGACACTGAGTCTTAAAGAGCCTAGGAAGTTTGCACAGCCAGCCAGGCAAGACAGGGCGCTTAGGGACCCAGGGTGGATGAGCCTGACTGCAGAGGTAGGCACTAAATAACTCCATCTTTACATTAGGGAATTGCAGACTGGCAGGGTTCTAACTCTTTTCTTTTAGGAAGCTCCTTTCCTTTCTTTTCTTTGTTTCTTTTGTTGTTGTTGTTTTGGTTTTTGTTTTTTGAGCCCTAACATTGTAGGAAATAATAAAGTTTCTTTAAATACTGAATCTCAAACTTGGCTGTGCTAAGGGAATAGTTCGATCTTTCTGTTAAAAAAAAAAAAAAAGTAATGGTGGCTGGGTCCCCTTCGTTCTGAGTCAGTAAATAGGAGTATAGCTTAGGCATTCAGAGTTTTAAGTAGAAATACAGATTTGAGACAAAAGCCTAATGTCCCAAGAGAGCAGGGAACAATAAACAGAGCCCGAGGAGAGTTGCTGTCTGTTTGCTAATTCCCGGAAAGGTGGGATTCAAGGCTGCAGATAACAGCTTCTCCTGCAGGCGCCCTGTCCTTTGATCCCTTGCTT
>NDGM011210209.1:7356-18241 GCA_002564305.1 Octomys mimax | reverse complement strand
TTTGGGTGGAACCGGGGATTGAACTTAGGCCCTTGGGCTTGCCAGGGAAGCACTTACTCCACTGAGCCATCTCCCCGGCCCAGCAGCATATAATTCTTAATACACTTCATTCTGCATGCATCATAGGTACATTGTGAGAGTAGCATTGTGGATTATAATATGCCCACTCGAGGGAGCCAGGTGGCAGTCGGTTATCCAAATGAAATGAGGAAGCCGTTACTCTAGTCAAAGATGAAAGTCTCAGGAGTATGGTCTCTAGCTGTCTCTAGAGGATTTGTCTTTTGATGTAGAAACTGTGTTTCCTTTGTCACAGTTTAGACTGAGGAAAGTAGTTTTGTTTGTTTTTCCTATAGTTTGCTGAGTGACTGCAGTAAACCCTCACCAAGGCAGTGAGAGCAAAACTATCCATCATTTCCAATTTTAGGCTTCAGTGAAAAGGCTCTATTGCCAGACATTGTATATAGCTGACACACTGAGAGTGTCATTATAATTAGTTGTTACTAGGTCCCCTGTTTTATTATAGAATATCTGATCTTTTAAAGCAGAAACTTAATGGATTTGCCATAATACCAATGCCTGGTTTGTATGTGATTGATAAATACTTGGGGAATACCTAACATGACAATATAAACAAAAAAAGTATGTTGAATTTATGAAGCTGTAAATAACTAATAAATTAGCAAATTGGAGATATTTGGGGAGGGTTATTTTGAGTTGGTTTTTGAATGCTGGAATGATTTGCAGAGATGAAAGTAAATGGATTTGTTTTCTGTGAAGTGAAATCTATTGGTAGGATTTCAAAATTCCTCGAACTTCAAATTTCAATTCCTTGATTGGGTGATTTGTTCTAAACATCTATTTTATGTTATACTAAAGAGAAAAACAATAAAAACGATACAGAATTTCAAAATAAGATAATAGGAAGTTAATAGTGGCTATTGCATATTATCTATCATCTGCAAGATAGTTCGTCAGATTATAAAATAGGCAGGGAAAATTAATCAAATAATATGAGCCCTGTTCTGTTTAATTAATACAAATTAGTAGCATTTTTATCTTAACTGTGTTTGTATGTATTTATATTTACATGTTATATATGTGTGTGTATCTCTTCTTTTCTCCTTTCCCCCGTCCAGTTGTTCTTTCCCTTTGAGCAGTTTCCTTCCCTTTCACAATATCTATTGTACCTTTTGGATCTTATTTAATCTTTTAATTTCTTACATGAGAGAGACCATACAATGTTTGCATATACTTGTCTGATTTATTTCACTTATGAATGTGGCCTCTAGTTACATCTATCTTTAAAAGTCTCAAGTTTATTCTTCTTTATTGCTTAAATATACCACATCTTTTTTAATCCATTTCTTGGTTGATGGGCATTTGGGTTCTTCCCACGATTTAGCTATGACGTAGTGTGCTGCTATGAAACATGGGTACACTTATTGTAGTATGATGTAAAAACATCTATTTTAAGTAGTGTGTTTCAGGTGTCACATAGAAGTCTGAGAAAGGAAACATGAAATGAAGATCTTAGTTCAAAAGACTAGAAATAAAAGTATATTGTGCTTGATTTTTAAATGTCTTCATTATTATTAGCAATACTCTTTTGCATTGTATGCTAAATAATCAAGTAATAGAATAGCAAATTCAGTGTGTCTTGGCATTTAGGGAAAAGTAAAATTAGTTTTCTATATTTGGGAAATGGGCATGGTGATACTTCAGGTGAATACTAATTAAAATACATCTTATTAATTGAAGTTTAAAAGGGAGCACTCATATCATTGATCTATTTTCATAGGATAAATATTTATAGACATTATGATCCAGGTAAACTCTGCAAGATCATTAATGTTAAATATTTCATTGAATTTTATGTTTTCTTTTGTGCAGGGTCTTATTATACAGCTCAGACTCGTCATGATCCTCCTGATTTCTAGCTCCCTAGTGCTGGGATTACAGGCATGAGCCACCATGCCTGGACTTGAATTTTATCTTTGACTTAAAAATTTATCTCTTTCTGTGTTATTAGGTAAACCAGAGAATTCGCTGTCTCTCCTATGGCTGCCTCACGAACTTCACAGACTGTTGCGTCTCATGTTCCCTTTGCAGACTTATGTTCAACGTTAGAACGAATACAGAAAAGTAAAGGACGTGAAGAGAAAGTTAGACACTTCAAGGAATTTTTAGACTCTTGGAGGAAATTTCATGATGCTCTTCATAAGCACCAAACGGATGTTGCAGACTCTTTTTATCCAGCAATGAGACTTATTCTTCCTCAGCTCGAAAGAGAGAGAATGGCTTATGGAATCAAGGAAACTATGCTTGCTAAGTTTTATATTGAATTGCTTAATTTACCACGAGAAGGGAAAGATGCTCTTAAACTCCTAAATTACAGAACACCTACTGGAACTCGTGGAGATGCTGGAGACTTTGCAATGATTGCATACTTTGTGTTGAAGCCAAGGTCTTTGCAGAAAGGAAGCTTAAACATACAGCAAGTCAATGAACTTTTAGACTCAGTTGCCAGCAATAATTCTGCCAAAAAAAAAGACCTAGTAAAAAAGAGTCTTCTTCAACTTATAACTCAGAGCTCAGCACTTGAACAGAAGTGGCTTATACGGATGATTGTGAAGGATTTAAAGCTTGGTTTTAGTGAGAAAACTATATTTTCTATTTTTCATAATGATGCTGCTGAGTTGCATAATGTCACTATGGATCTGGAAAAAGTCTGCAGGCAACTCCATGACCCCTCTGTTGGACTTAGTGATATTTCTATCACATTATTTTCTGCCTTTAAACCAATGCTAGCTGCCATAGCAGATATTGAGCACATTGAGAAGGACATGAAACACCAGAGTTTCTACATCGAAACCAAGCTGGATGGTGAGCGCATGCAGATGCACAAAGATGGAGATGTGTATCGGTACTTTTCCCGAAATGGATATAATTATACCGATCAGTTTGGTGCTTCTCCCAGTGAAGGTTCTCTTACACCCTTTGTTCATAATGCCTTCAAAACAGATGTGCAGATCTGTATCCTGGACGGCGAGATGATGGCCTACAACCCCAGCACGCAAACTTTTATGCAAAAGGGGAATAAGTTTGACATTAAAAGAATGGTAGAAGACTCTGATCTGCAGACTTGTTACTGTGTTTTTGATGTGTTGATGGTTAATAATAAAAAGCTAGGACGTGAGACACTGCAAAAGAGGTATGAGATTCTCAATAGCACTTTTACACCAGTATCGGGTAGAATGGAAATAGTACAGAAAGCCCAAGCTCGTACTAAGAAAGAAGTTATTGATGCATTGAATGAAGCAATTGATAAAAGAGAAGAGGGAATCATGATCAAACATCCTCTGTCCATTTATAAACCAGACAAAAGAGGTGAAGGATGGCTCAAAATTAAACCAGAGTATGTCAGTGGACTAATGGACGAACTGGACATCTTAATTGTGGGAGGCTATTGGGGGAAGGGCTCCCGGGGTGGGATGATGTCTCATTTTTTGTGTGCTGTAGCAGAGAAGCCCCCTGCTGGTGAGAAACCAACCGTGTTTCATACCCTCTGTCGTGTTGGCTCAGGATACACCATGAAAGAACTGTATGATCTAGGTTTAAAACTGGCCAAACACTGGAAACCTTTTCATAAAAAAGCACCACCAAGTAGCATTTTATGTGGAACAGAGAAACCAGAAGTGTACATTGAACCTTGTCATTCTGTCATTGTTCAGATTAAGGCAGCAGAGATTGTCCCCAGTGAAATGTATAAAACTAGCTGTACCTTGCGTTTTCCAAGAATTGAGAAGATCAGAGATGACAAAGAGTGGCATGAGTGTATGACTCTAGATCAGCTAGAACACCTGCGGGGAAAGGCATCTGGGAAGCTTGCATCGAAACATCTTGATGTAGGCAGTAATGATGAACCTAAAGAAAAGAAGCGGAAAACAACCCCAAAGAAGAAGAAAGTCATTGGAATTCTTGAACACTTAAAAGCACCTAACCTTTCTAACATAAGCAAAGTGTCTAACATATTTGAGGATGTAGAGTTCTGTGTTATGAGTGGAACAGACAGTCATTCTAAACTTGACCTGGAGAACAGAATTGCAGAATTTGGTGGTTATATAGTACAAAACCCAGGTCCTGACACGTACTGTGTAATTGCAGGCTCAGAAAACATTAGGGTGAAAAATATTATTTCTTCAGATAAACATGATGTTGTCCGGCCCGCGTGGCTTCTGGAGTGTTTTAAGGCTAAGATGTGTTTGCCATGGCATCCTCGCTTTATGATCCACATGTGTCCATCAACAAAACAACAATTTGCCCAGGAATATGATTGCTATGGTGACAGTTATTTTGTTAACTCAGACTTGAACCAGCTGCAAGAAGTATTCTCAGGAATTAAGGACTCTCATGACCGGACCCCTGACGAAATAGCCTCTGTGATTGCAGATTTAGAATACCGTTATTCCTGGGACCAGTCTCCTCTCAGTATGTTTCGACACCACACCATCTATTTGGACTTGTATACTGTTATTAATGACGTGAATACCAAACTCAAGGGAACAGGATTAGCTATTACGGCTTTGGAGCTTCGATTTCATGGTGCAAAAGTAGTTTCTTGTTTAGCTGAAGGTGTGTCTCATGTGATCATTGGGGAAGATCAGAGCCGAGTTGCAGATTTTAAAGCTTTTCGAAGAACTATTAGGAAAAAGTTTAAAATCCTACATGAATATTGGGTAACTGATTCAATAGACAAAGGTGAATTAGTGGAGGAAAGTCAGTATTTGATTTAATGCTAGCTTCTTGAGAAAATCTTGATCCTGCAGACTCATTGCAGCAGATGATAGATGATAAAGGTAAACTTTTGCATTTTGAATCTATACTTAATTTATTAGATATAGGTAAACAAATATTTCTAAGAAATGCAACTGAATGATTCAAGTCAAGAAATTCTGTCACTAGTGTATATTTTATGATTTTCTATAACAGAAATGAAACAAATGAAGATATCCATATGGGAATTTAGTATTTTGACTTAGATATTAATAAAATGCATTAAGAGGTCTTTAGAATATTGATCTTATGAATAGAATTTTTCTAAGATCAGCTAACATTTTTAATAGTTTTTATCTAATAATGGTATTTTAAGGAAAAAATGTGGAATTGTTAGGCAAATTTTTACTTGAAACCTAAAATATCTCTTAAAAGTGGAATGTAAATTATTTAAGACTTTAAGTTATTTAATGTCAATGGATATAGTGTGTGTCTGAACTTATTTAACAAATTTTCCAGTATAGTCTGTATTTAAAAATGTGTGTTCATAGCACTCCTGGAATGAAGGGAATTTGAAACTTGAACTACTGCATGTAAATTTTTTTTTTTTTTTGATGATACCGTGGATCAAACTCGAGACCTTGTGCTTGCCAGGCAATACATGTAAATTATTTGGAAGTAGAACAAATGTGCGTGATTATGTTATACTAATTTAAATAAATTATATAATATAGTGTTAAAATAATTGATGTTATTTTCAAGCAATTATAATAGTTATTTCAATAAGATTTTATAGTGTCAATATAATTTTAACTGGTTCTAATCAAGTTCTTCTTTGAGTTCCCTTACATTTCACTTTATTGAATGAGGTTTATTTAAAGCTTAAACCAGGTGTGGTGGCACATGACTAATCCCAGCATTCAGGAGGCCAAGGCAGGAGGATTACTGAGTTTGAGGCTACCCTGGGCTATAAGTGAACTCTAAGCCAGCCTGAATTACACAATGAGACCATTTCTCAAAACAAATAACTTTAAAATGAATTCTCCCATGGTGGCATAAAACACAGTATAGTAAGGGAGAAATCTTAAAACTTTACTACTAAAGACAATAACATTTTTCTATTTTAAGTTATTAATGATAAAGCACAAACTACTTAGGATAAGAATAACAAATCTAAGTGCTTTATAAGCTGTTCTCAGTAAAGAGAATATGATGCTCGCTGATTGTACTGTAATATGTCTTGTGGGTATATTAATATTTGTATTTCAGGTTATTTCATTACACAGCCTGCACGTATGCTTTCTTTTCTGATGAAGCAGTGTGATAAATCTTTTAAGAGTCCTGTGAGTTTGTTGGGATATATTCCTAGAAGTGGAAATGCTGGCTCAGTGTTAGGTAATTCTTAGTGATTCTTGATACACATTGAAAAATCTGGGCCAAAATATGTTGTTGGCTATTCTCATCTTCCTCATCCCTACAGCTGCACAGTGCTAGGCCTGTTCTCTATTTTCATTCATTTAGTTGATGTTTTTCTATCTTATGGCTTTTAACCTACTGACCCCACCTTTCTGTACCCCCAGTTTTTCAGCTGAGCTGCAGTTCATATATCTTAGCTGAGTAACATCTCCATATGAAAAATCTAGTAAGACTCAAATTTAATATATCTAACTGCTTTTTAAAAAAGTTTTATTAAAGGAAAATTAAAATACGCACAAGACAGTAGTATAATGAGCCTGCATGTGCACATGAGCCAGTCTGAGCAACTGGCAGTGATCAGTTCATCATACTTGTGATTCTAGCTTGATTTAGATGACATAATTTCACCTGTGCATATGCCATGGTGAATCCCTTGACCTCTCAAACTTGGGCTGTCGTCCAGCATTCTCCCTGTTCACTAACTGATAAAGTCGTCCTGATGCCCCATCTGTGTCACACCTCTGACCGACAGCAAATTGTGTGAGGTTGGGTTTCTCTGTGTGTGCCAGATGTGACCTCTTCCCACTTATACTCTTCTTACTGGAATATCTTAGGAGCCTTCTTAGCTGGCCTTCCTCCTGTATCCTCCTTTGTGTTATGTTCTCAGGAACAAAATTCATAATCTCAGAGATGGAAGTCAGATTGTGTTACTCTTCTATCTAAAACCCCTAGCTCTCCCTCCCAACACCCGTCGTCTGTAACAGGGTCTGTGGCGTGTGTGTGATCTCTTAGTGTGATGCTGATTCCTTTGTCTGCCAGTGCCCCCTCCCACTCACTTAACATGTCAGCCCACTGGCCTGATCCTGCTTTCACTTTGCATCCACTCAGCTCTCTCTTAGGTTTACCCTGTCTTCACCCCTAGAAATTTGTGGATCTTTTAGTGTGCTATTTTCCAAGGCTCTGTGTAGAAACTCCATGAAAACAGTGTTTTGTTTCATGTTTTACAATTAGTTTTTCACTGTTCTGAGGCAGGTTGAAAAACATACTGTGTATTTTCCAAGGCCACTTAATGTGAACCAACCCCCCTTCAACATACAAGCTCTTATCTGCATGCTTGAATGACTTAGGAGTGTCCTGCAAGTGTTAAATTCTTCAGGCTGAGGGTACTGACCTTGGACATATGAGTGTTAAATTCTTCAGGCTGAGGGTACTGTCCTTGGACATAGGTTGGTTGGAGTTGACTGCTTCCAACTTATGCTTTGATTGGGATCTGAATGAACAGGGCTGCTTTGGGTCTTTGGCCCCTCGCTTTTGGTGAAGGAGTTAAGTGATATGTCAGGACTAGAGCCACTCATTTTCAAACAGTATAATAATTTTTGTCTTTGATAATCAGTGGGCTGAAAAGATGACTGAAGAACTCAAGGAACTCATTATTTACCAATGATCAAGATGATTCTAGGGGCTGGTCAGATAGCTCAGTGGATTAAAGCTCCTGTTTAGGTGGATGCAGGGATCAGGGTTCAATCCCTGGTGTGCCGCGTTGGCCCTGCCCCCAGGGCACACTGACAGCAATTGAGACTGGGTGTGATGACACACACATGTAATCCCAGTGCTTGGGAGGCTGAAAACAGGATTGCTCTAAGTCCGATCTGTATAGTGAGACCCTGTAGACCCTATGCTAAACACATGAAAAAAAAATTCTAATACAAAACCAGTAATCCTGGTTAAGGAAGGGAAGGGTTGCCCTTGTAGGCCCTAGGTGGAGGGAATAGCTCAAGTTCTATAATCCGTTCATCCTGGACTCAGTTCCAGTTCTGCCAATAATTATGTGTTATTTGGAGCAATGACTACCACTCTGAAGCTTAGTTTCTCAATTTTTAAATTAAAATGACACTTGTACCACTACAATGTTTGAGGACAGAATTATAGTACCATATAATAAGGTTTCTCCAGCTTTTTATCTGGTAATCTTAGCAGATCCTCCTAAATGTGGTTAAATGATCCAAAGGTTGTTAATGGTGAGTAGCTCTAGAAAGATAGTAGAACTTCAGCAGGTATAGTAGTTTGGAAGGATTTTCCAGGAAATGGAAAAATAGAAGAATATAGATCAAGCCCTGATGTACAAAAGTGTGTAGGGATACTTGTATTTAGGTGTGAGAGGTGTGTGCGTATAGGTTAGGGTAAGTTTTGAAAGATTTTAAATGCCTGCCACAGCATATGGATTGAATCTGGTACTCAACATAACTGCACTGAAGAACTCAGAGCAAGATAACAGCCTCTTGTCTAAGGCTACTTTTTATTTCAATTTTTGTAGTTTTTCTGTGAAGCTGTATCATTGAGGTATGAGTGCCATGTACAATGCGGTGCATGGTTAATGAATATAATGTGGTTTGGAGATAAGCACACGTGAGAACATCGCTGCAGTCAAGGCTGTGAACTTACTCATCATCTCCCAAATTGCCTTTTGCCAATTATTGGTTGATAGACTCCCCTTGCCCGGCCTTGTAGCATTCACCAATCTGAGTACCTCTTGAGCTGCCGGCACTGCAGTAGTTCTTGGTGCAGCTGTGTCCATCAAAATGGGAGAAATCACCTTGATTTAGTTTATTTTTAGTTGGTAAAAGGAGAAGGAGTATAAACCATGGTTTCTTGATTCTCCCTCCTTACAGCTTTTCAACTGGACATTTCAACAGCTTTCTCTTTTCTTTCTGATTTGATGTGTGTGTGTCTTTTTGAGATGCAGTCTTGTTATGCAATTCAGGCTGGCCTTGCACTCACTTTGCAGTGCAGGCTAGTCTCGAACTCACGATTCTCCTGCCTCAGCCTCCCGAGTGCTGGGATTACAGGAGTGTGCCATCATGCCTGGTTTATAAGCACTTTTTAAAATGGCCTAAACTTCTTGGTATGTTTCCTGGCTTTTCACTGTTAGAATTGCACATATACTTTTTAGGAGGTCTGGAATCTGTTGTTACAGTTCATAAACATCAAGAACGCTTTGGAGATTCTACTGAAGAGCATAAACACTTACATTGCTTTCACCCAGGAGAAACTGTTCAGAAGAGTTGTACTTGGAGTATTGATGGAAAAGGGGAACCCACTTACCTAGGAAGCTAGACTAACAAAGTGAATGCTAGTGTTTCCTACATGCTACATACCATGTAGAGATCGACTTTGAAGGAGCAGGTAATTTAACATCTGAGGCATTTTCATGCATAGAAAGAATGCTCTTCTCAAATCATTTCTGCAACTTTAGACACTATTATGTCACAAAAGCATTTGAGAATTTGGAGCAATCAGCACCCCCATACATTGCTACAGGGAACATAAAATAGTAACACTTTGAAAAATTGGTAATTTTTAAAAATTACAGACTTCTTTTGCAGCTACATAAATATATTGCTCCATAAGAGTAAGAAAAGGCTGTCTATAAGGTGATTTGTACAAGAATGTTCATAAAAACTTTGTTCTATATGCCTTGTGTTAGTCATTCCCTGTTGCTGAGATACGATACACAGTACCCATAATTTAACAAGTAAAGGTGTAGTGCAGATCATAGCCTGAGATTCAGTAACATGCTTGGTAGGTACAAAGGTAACAATTTCATGGTGCTAGGGTGAGGTGGAGCAGAAGTATTTAGTTCGTGCTAGCCAGGAAGCATTGCAAAGAACAATGCCAGAGAGTCATCGGTACCCAAGGGCTCCCTGTCTGCCATACGACATACTCGGGAACAAGCTCAATTAGTTTGCACCATGTTCCTTAATCCAGTGAAGTTGATGGATTATGATTACTGGTTGCAATCCACCCCTGGGCAGTTTCAGACCCTAACACATCCTCTTAAATCTTGACCTCCAAATAAAGACAATGGTTTCATAATTCTGCCAACATAGGACAACTACCTTCTTAGAACTGAAAGCAACAGTCTTTTTGTCAAAGTCTCAACAGTTTCAGAATTTTTCAAATATCCTAGTATGTTCTCAGACTCAAGACAAGCTCTTAACTATAAATCTCCATAAAAAGATCACGAAAAGTTACCATGATGGCACAGGGTAAACATTCCCATTCCAAAAAGGAGCAATAAGAGGGCTGGAAATAAACTGGACAAGCAAGCAAGCAAGACCAAAAGTCACCAGAAAAAAATGTTGAATCCTGTTGCTCCATGCCCAGATTCTGGGACATATGGCAAATATGAGTTCCAAGGAACTCATATGGCCTTGCCAGTGGGTGTGCAGAAGGCCCCTGTCTTATGCTGGCTCCACCTGTGGCCTGCAGATTTTTTAGCTGATGTTCTGAATCTCTGGAATCTTTGATTTCTGGGGTCACCCTAAATCTTTGGCTTAATTCTCACAGTGTCATGTACTGCCCTGTCATAGGTTCCTTGCCTGGCCTTCTAGCCTTCCCCTGGTATCTGGGTGGAAGTTTCTCTGACCTTAAGATCCTTGTATTCTGCATGAAAGCAAATCTTGTGGACAATGCCGAGGTCTGAAGTCAGAAGAAGCAGCAGCCAGGTTCCGTTGGATCATAGTTGGAATAGTCCAAGTGCCTGGGTGGCTACGCATGGCGAAGTGAATCCCTGTGAATCAATTCTCCAGGAAGACCTTCTCAAGTAGGAGTCTCAGGGACCCTCTCTCAATAAAAGGTGACACATTTGTACCCTGAGCTTTCTCTCTCTCTCTCTCTCTCTCTCTCTCTCTCTCTC
>NDGM011210208.1:3709-17803 GCA_002564305.1 Octomys mimax | reverse complement strand
TGACTGTGAGCTAAATAAACCTTTCCTTCTTTCATTTTGAGTGTCGGGTATTTGTCCCAGCAAGGAGAGAAGAGTAACTAAGACAGCAAAATAAGCAGATCAATTCTCAAGACTTTCAAAGTCACGGCTGAAAGAGGACTCTCAAAATATCCATGGGCATACTCAAGAACTGCCTTCTTTAGGTTGTTTACTTCTACTTTTAACAGCAAGATAAATATTTTAAGAACTTGAGCTGGTTACTAAAGGTCACTTGTAGTGCGGCAGAAAGGCTACCTATATTATTTGGAAGGCTTTTCAAGACTGGGTTTCATGTTTGTTATTAAATTTACCTATAACCATGCAATAGATCTGTCACTGTTAATTACTACTGTTAAACACAGGTTCCCGAAGCACAAGAAACACTACATGATTCCCAACTTTGAGAACTATAATTAATATATGCTTGTTCAAAGCATCTCTGCTAACAAGATATATTTTTGGAAATATTATCTAACTGAAGGCAGCATAAATAGTATAGAAAATAAAGCTTGCACTTTTTATTTTTCCATTTAAAATGAGTTATATAATAAGTAGTGAAACGCTCCTTCTGTGTTACCACACTTTCAGGAGGTGGAGGAGATTTCTTTCATTGCAGTTAATATAGCGAAGTAGCAAGGAAGAAAATTCAAAAATGAGAATCCTCCAATTAGCCCAACACACTCAGAGGAACCCCATTAAGTTAATAAAAAAATACTGGCATCTGTTGACAAGTAAAGGTGGAAGGGAAAAAAGGAGAGACAGAGAGGGAGGGAGGAAGAAGCGAGTACTGTTGAAAAGGGAAATGAAACATATGATTCTGATGCGAGACAGATTGAAAGCATATGTCATGTAATGAAAAATAAAATAAAATAAACAGTGAAATTTAACTCAACCATGAATTGAGAGGAAGTGTAATCTTGAGAACACAGGTGAAATAAGCTCTCAGACAGAGTTCTGGAAGAAATTACCACTGTCTTCAAGCTGGAAAAGCTCAAGTCTTGAGGGGTACAGAGCATAATACCCTATAGCAAGTACTCAAAGGAATGGCAAGTGAGGTGAAATTCCCATTAGTGAATGCTAAGTCAAAATGCCCAAAGCCAAAGGGCAAGGAAAGGGCACTATTAATAAAGGATTGGTTTGCTTTCTTCCCTATATCCTAAGACATAGCATAGTGACTCACAGAGAAGTCATTTAAGAAATGTTCAGAGATTTGTTCAGCTCAACAAAGATTGCAGCCCTAGAGAAAGCATGTGTATATACAACCACACTCTTCCTAATTACTTCCATATTGGCAAACAGAAAGAATTGATCTTGTGCAAACTTTGGTTTGAAAAGAATCAACTGCATTGTCTAGGGACATGGTATGATAGAATGGATAGGTGGTGATTTCATACTCAATCAAACCTGGCTCAAATCTTCATCGCACTATCTTTTGCTAGTTGAGTGATCTTAGGATGGCTAGCACCTCTCAATGTGTCTTTCACCTATTAATTGTTATAAAGATTTCATGGCCAACCTTTGGCATATGGTTGGTGCTCAGAAAATACTGTTATTTTCAGGACTTCAGAACTAATTCAGCAATTTCTCCAGGTGTTAAAATGTCAACCATTAACGATTAATTCACTTGGGTTAACGTGCTGCCTCTGGTAATTCTTTGTTACAACACAAATTTCTATCTTCTGTTGCCACTAAGAAGCAAGCCTTTCTTCCCCACACTGTTGTTCTATATGACAACAGAGAGGAAGTGAACATAACAAAGGACCAATGATTTTGAATAGATGTATGGCACATGCACTCAACAATCATTTATTGATTACAACACCCAGCACTCTGGCAATAATTTGTAATCCACAACCTACACAATCTCCTTGGGTTCCATGTACAGCACACAAATAGTTACTTCATTTGGCTGTCATGAGGATTAAATGAGATATATGAAAATAATTAATGTCTAATAAATAGTAAGTGCTCAGTAATTCAGCCACTGTAATAATGGTAACAATTTAAATTATAAAGTGATGAATAAAACATACTGCTTCCTAAATCCCTTGCCTTTTCTACGTAATGAAACAACTATCTCTTACAGCCTAACTAGGGACAAAACTCTGTTAAATCCATTAGTGTGGGACAAGGAGGGTGTCCTCTAAGAAATCAAAGGTCAACACAGGAAAAAGACTACCAACAGGGGAGGAAAGCACACTGAAAGGAGAGGTGGCTAGATTTGGAAACCAAAGAGTGTAAAGTGCATGATTATATTTATATGAAATTCAATAGCACACAAAAGCCATAAGTGATAATAGAAATGACTAGAAAGGGGCATAAGAGAACTTTCTAGGATGATAATATTCTACATCTTGACATTTGTACTAATTACATGAGTGTAAACATTTGTCAGAATACATCGAGGTGTGTACTTAAGAGCTGTGCATGTTTCTGCAAGTAAATTTTAATTGCAAAAAATAAATTGAGGCCATACAATTTTTTAATTAACTGTTTTCTAATTTGGCCACTGACTGGGTCTACTTTTCACTAGAAGATATTTTTTTCCCTCTCAGCTCTTATTAATAAGATCTAGAAAGGACAAATGACCCCAATAGGGAAATTCTTTGGGCCAAGTAGTAACTCTCTAAAGACCAAAGCTGAAGTTTCTGTCAGCAGACCAAGCAAGTGACCCAAGTTAAGATGACCCTTTTATCTCCCTAGAATGTCAACCGAAAATGTATACTAACAGAAACCAAGAATAATGCTAGATTTAACAAATAAGAACTACTACCTTCTGCCTTTTGCCTGGAAGCAACGTCATCAGCCAGTGACACTAAAACCATTTCTATTTGAAAATTAATGCTGAAAGTAATTTCAAAGGGTAGAAGCAAGAGTAGGGCATAAGAAGTGTTTTACGGTAATCTTAACATATAGTACTAATTTATACTTCATGTTTCTTACAACTGCAATTTCTTAATAAAATGGTCTGTGTTTTTATTATGCCCCAAGAATCTATAATTTTTAAATCTCTACATTGTCAAAATTAAAACTCTGGGAGACACCGCATTAGAGGAAAAAAAAAAAGTTGGTCATCCCATTCAAAGAGAAATTGGGCCAGAGGGATGAGATAGTGATAACAATAACTACCATATATTATTTCACTTTCTTTATGGAAACATACATGTTTAAGAAATGTTTCATCAACACAATGTGACATTCAATAAAGTGATAAAATGCCATGGAAAAAATGTCTGAAATAAGATTCAATGAAATTTGTTGAACTGGTATATCACAAGTAGATAATTTGTATTTCAGGTCGATGAAGACTCAAATGAAGCACATTACATTTGACAACATGCCTGAAATCTACTCCCCAACCTGTACTGACAAATCCAGTGATTATGATGTATCTTCTGGATGAGAAAATCTAAATAAGGGACTACAGAAAATGAGTTAATACAGATGTTTTATTCTGTACTAGTTGTTAAAACCTTATTATGTGCCTAATCTTCACATCTCAATAGTAATACTAACTTTGCTATGGTTATAATCATATAAGATTCCTTCTATCATCCTACTTTAAGTGTGATTTTCTTCTGCCATGAGTTGTTTACTTTTTGCAATTTTTTCCACTCCTTTCAAATTCCTCAACTCCAAAAATATAAGCTGTAATGAAGGAAACACTAGAAAGTCTTTTTATTGAATATATTTGAAGAGCTACAACACATGCTGGTTGTTCTGTGTTGAATGCAATTCCCAGAATGAGGAGTTGATTTGGGCATAAAACAGCACAGCTGCAAAGAGACCCGAAATGCTAACAGTTTCATCTCACTTCTCACCAAACCCTCATTCTAATTCTCTCCACAGTCATGCCACTGACTTCAAGCCCATACGACATCTACCTGCCTGCCTTGGACATGTATCTCGACTAACTCCTAGAGCTCATCTTCTGCTTCTCACTGAGGCCCCCGACCAACATCCACCTTCATTCCAATCCCCCCGCCACAATGTCAGCTCTAAGATGTAGCCTAATTCCTTTTGATCTTTTCCCATTTGCTTGACCCCCTCACCAGTGGTACATGCATGACTGTCCCATCCTGCAGCTTTTACATTGGTGGTATAAATGTATCTAATCACTTTTTATAGATACTTTTACTAATAAAATTAATGAAAAGCCCCACCATGAACTTGTTAATAGCTGTACTCCAAAGAAACCTAAAGGAAGTAATATTAAGCACAGAAGATTCTTTATCTTTATCCCATGTTTCAAATTGTTCCCCTTCTAGTTTAAGCCTCTGTTAATGAAAAAGCTCAATGCTTCAAGAAATAATAATGACAACGTTGTAAGGATACAGTGCACTCATTCCCCCACCCCACAATAAAGTAATGTTTCTATATCAAGCTCCCGGGCCACACCCCCCACCCAAAGGCTGTGATCACCACCTTTAACAAGAACAGAAGACATGACTTATGACACACAGAAGAGAAATCCTGGCTTATGACCACAATCCATAAAATCCCAGGTCCATGATGACAAGATGAGAAAATGAGTCTCTATATGAGTGCTACGTGATGGTTGTTAAGTTTTAATAAGAGATTACAAACATCAAGATTTCTTTTCAACAAAAATACCTCTAAATACTTAGTCTGTCTATCCCAAGGTTGACAAAGACACTTGATGAAATCTATTGTCATAAACCATCAAGAACAAGATGATCTTTGGGCATGCCATTCAGGGCTCAAACCCTGGTGTGCCAGCTGCCTGACCATAATGCCCTGTGTCCTTGGGTAAGGCAGCAAGGCTACTAGAGGAGGCCAAAAAATGAAAAGAAAATGAGCTGTCAACATAAGCACATGCAGGCACAACAACGCATTACAACAGCTGTGAGAGTGGCTGGCTTCTTGGACTATGCATGGAATTGTATTCCATGATCCAGCAGCCAGCATGAGCCCAGCTCTGACGCTAGCACTGCCTCATCAAGACAGCCCTCAGCCCACAAGGCCTTGACACCTGCTTGGATGTGGTGGATCTGAGGTTAGGCACAAAGAAAAGTATTGCCAAAGAAACATGTCCAACTCCAAACATGTAGGAACAAGCCAAATGGCAGAAGAGAAACCAAGAATTTGCTACACTTTCCCAAGTCTAGAAAAGATACAGGTTTTATCTTATAGTAGGTTAACAAGTTTGCTGGTACCCCCCCAAACAGTTGCAGTAAACCAGATATAGTCTTAATTGAGTGCCTTTCTGACAGACGACCACTGAAAAGATCTTATGTGACAAGGTAGACAAGAGGGAGTCAAAGATAAGAGAAATTTGCTTGATACTTTTTCTTCTTCCCTGAAATAGAAGTAGAACCTCTGGTTCAAGAGTTATGTGACCCAAACTATATATACATCTGACAAGTTGTAGGTTTATGCAAAGCATAAATTAATTCACAAAAGTGGACTGACTTAGAGGCCTTTTGAATAGTTCTAAACAGAATCAGAATCCCCGCTCCCCTTCCAAAAAGAACAGTCTATTTGATCAGGCTGAATGTTTGAAAAGGTTATCAAAAAGATCATTGTCCATCACTACTCTTGACCTCATTGAATTGAAGAAAATGTCAACAATCAAGAATTCCTATGTTCAAAAGTCATTTATTATTTTCCAGGAGAAAATAAATTTACAGATTATCTACTACTACCTGTGCTTTTGAAAATAAAACCGTGATAGTCTATGATAATCTTCTATGTAGTGATGATAGGATGTGGGCATGAGCCCTAACTAATAAGGTGGGTGGCTGAATTCTAATGAGCAGTAGATTCCAAAACAGATTATGTAACTAATCAAAGTGTTATGAAATTATTAAACTTGATTCATTCACTTGTCACACCATTGTTTAAAATGTAACAGGTATTACCTCACAGTAGTAAATACCTGATTTTATATCCTCATTACAAAAAGTACACTAATAAGTTCCTTAGGTTAAAAAATCAGATATGACCTATATATACGATATTTATAAATAACCAAACAGCTTCATGAATATGGTCAGTGTAAATAAACTGTACTGGATAAGATGGTTAGTAGAAATGGCATCTCTTAACTCTATGTAAAAGGTAGCCTTCAAATTTAGTCACCTTTATACATGCTTGAAGTTAGAAAACGCTAATAATTATTATCTAGTCACTATTTTCGAAATGTACTAAATTCAACAACACAGGCAGAAATGGCAATCTCGTTGTTAACAACTACAAGAAGCCTATCTCCTCAGGAAAGTAAATTCTTTTAAAAGTTGTCTCATGAAATTAAATTATTCTAATTACAACCACAGCTCTGAGTGCTAATTACACAATTTCTGCAAAGAGGTATTGGATTCAAATATGCCAAGTCAGTGTAAGAAAGTGTCATGACACACGCCTAGTCCAAATTTTCATTATTGAGTCACAGAAACCTGTCCCAGTGTTTCCAGAGTTGTTAATCCATTCTGGACAACTGCAAATTGTATTCTTAAACCAGTAAATCATTTTCTGTGAATGAATCTGGCCTCAGGATACTGCAAAAGTAGTCTGAAGTAAAACCTTAAATAACCACCTGATGGAATTCAGGAAGCAAGATGAAGTTCCAGAAACAAAACAAAACAAAACTTGAGGCACTCAAGTTCAGCAAGGGAAAGACTTGCTTGCATCAGTTAGGTGCTACCCTCTTCAGTGGCATTCCTCCTTCTGGGCCATCAATGGAATGCACAACCTCTTACCAGGGGCTCAGTTCTAACAGCTCCGGGAGGCCCTGAGTCCCATTCCCAGCTCCACATAACAACATAACTATGAACAAACAAAAATCTCTTAACACCCTAAAGTCATTTGCCTTTCTCACAAGAAGGTGCATTTGAAAATCTTCACAATCAGAAAACATATAGCAGCAGTTCTACTTTCAAAAGCTGCTGGGCTTCAATTATTCATCCTCAAACAACCAGTGAGTCTGGTCTGAGGGGTTAGTGGCCTCTAACACTAGCCTGGAGCCAAACTAGGGACAGCACTGATCTTTAGACAAGGATTCTAACCCTCCACAAACTTCCAGAGCCTTTCCTCAACCCCTTTGCCTAGTTAGAAAAGAAAGGGCTCCATTTAGAAACAAGCATAAAGGCCCAGCTGAAGACTTTGACAACTTTGCGCGGGGGAGGGCTGGCGCTGCCCTACAATCTCCCCGGAAAGAAAACTCTAAGAGATGGGGAGAGGAGAAGGAGGAGAAGCGAACAAATGAATGGGGAAAGGAGTAAGACAGAAGGGGGACCAAGGGCATAGGGAGCATGAGGGACCTCATAAAGTAAAGCTGGGGCAACCCTGCTGCAAAGCCACTTCTGCAGCACTGACTCTGCATGGCTCCCTTCAGTTTGGTGAGCACGGGGCCCTCAGGGCCCCTGAAGCCCACCCCAGTGTCTGCTTCGTGTCCTTTCCGGACACTTGCACCTATGTCATCTGCCTGCTCTGCACACGCCTGTTTTGCTGATCTCCCACCACCTTGTTCTCCAGGACTGTGGTTTCCTGTTCTCATTTCAGAATTAACCTGGTCCTTGCAAGACCTTGGCTAGGGATGGTGGGCAGGTGTGTGTGGGGCGGGGGTGCCTTCCTTTGCTGGAGTTCTCCGAAGCCAGAGCCCTGCTCAGCTGCGCCTCCACAACTCGCCAGTGGGAGGTCCCAGGCTGAGATGCAAGCTCTAGGGGACCGCAGCACGCAGTCCGGGGTCTGGTGGCTGAACCCCAGCTGAGGAAGAGGGCTGAACCCCCGGAGGGAGGCGCACTCCCACTGGGCAGTAGTGACTGGGGGACAACAGCCTTTGTTCTCTCAGGGCTTGGCGAGGCTGCGCTGCTGAGGCGCAGCGCAGGCAGCGCCGGGGCACCCAGACTGCTCACTTTCGCACGCGGCATGTCGAAGGGTGCAAGCTCCAGCCTTTTCTGGGTGCGTGGGATAAGTGGGGAGTTGGGGAGTAGGGGTGTGAGAGGGAAAGGAGCGTGGGGGGAGGGGTTCTGCGCCTCGGCCAGGCTCTTTGTTTGCATTGGGGGTGGGGAGAAGGGGTTGAAGGTGGGCTCGAGCTTGGGTTCTGAGAGTGGGGCAGATTCCTGAGCATGTCACCATATTGCACTCTCCCCGCACGCATATGCACACTGGAGCACACGCACACACATGTATTCTCACTGACAGGCGGACGGAGGTTCCTGGCGCTCTGGCTGCCGCAGCTTCGTCTGCCCGCAGCGCCACCACTACGCGTCCAGAGGTGTAGTGGAGGAGGCTGGAGGCACTTGAGGGGCAACAATCCCGCGAAGCAAGAAGGAAAGTGGTGCAAACCCAGACTCCCCGGCGAGCCCAGACCCTCCCTTTTCTTGCCTGGGGTCGCAGAGGTCGTGGGTAGCTTAGGCTCCAGGAGAGGTAGGGAGGGAGGCGCTGGAGGGCGACGCACACGCAAGGGAACGAGGGAAACCAAGCTAAGGGAAGCAGGCGGACTCGCCGTGCGGACTTACCCTTGGAAGCATCTTTCTCCTCTTTGGGCTTGGTCACCTTTCCACTCATAGATCCCAGTTTGCTTAACGAGGTTCTCCCAGAAGGCGGAAGTCCTAGCCGAGAGGGCTGGACTTGGGAGAGCGCTTAGGGCTGCAAGTCGCGATGGCGAGCTCTCCTCGGTATGGCTCGGGGCGGATTCCGCTTTTCCCCACCGCTGGCGCCGCCGCCGCTGCCTGCTAGAGTGGGGAGGAAAGGAAAGGGGTAAAGGAGGAGCCGTAGCCACTGCCGCTGCCGCCGCCTAAAACCCGAGCGGCCGGCCGCGGGAGGAGCCGCTCGCCGCGCTCAAGAAGTGCAGAGACAAAGCGGTGCGGTGCTGCCTCCGCGCCTGCCGCTCTTGCCAGCCCGCGGAGAACCGCGCTCTGAGCCCTCGGGGCGCCCGAGAGGCGCGGCCGGGACTCCCGGGCTTCGCCGCCGGCCTCCCCTGGTTCCGCGCGGGCCGCGCCGGGAGTTGTCTGGGTGGGCTGCCCGCGCGCTGGCGGGCTGCTCTCCCTGCCTCTCCCATCTGCTGCGGGCTGCCAACTCAACCAAAATAAAACCCCAAGGAAGGTTTTAAAAAAAAAAAAAAAATCAAAACAAAGACGAAAATATTCACTTAAAAATAACGAGCCTTCCCGAAAGGGAAGTGTTTGAACATGTGATGGGCAGCGTGCGAGCCTGTTACACTGCAGAGCCGCGCAGCTTCTCACCCGCGGGCTATCAGAAGGGGAAGGGGAACGTCGCCTCTGTCTTTCTCTCTGTTTAATCCATTTTCGGGTTCCTATTCTTTTGCCAAAAGGGGGGCTCGAGTTGCTCGCGAGGGGAAGAGCAGGAAACAGTGACCCTTACCTGCTCTCTCTCTCTCCCTACACCCACACCCCCTCGGAGCTCGCCGGCTCCGTTGCTCGCGCTGTCCGTCCAAAGAACTCTCGGGTCCCAGGGAGCCGCGCGAATCAGCACCGCTGCGCCTTCTATATAAACCACAAGGTGTGGGCAGGCCGGGGGGAGAGGGGGGCGGGGGCCGGCGGGGGCGGGGCCCCACAGAGCCGCCTGCCGGCTGTAGTAAAAGGAGAGCTCGACAGGGGCGCGCCGACGTCAGCCGCGGGGTGGCAAAAGCCCGGCGAGTCTAGCGGACAGAGCGCAAGCGTGTCAGCCAGGAGTCACTAGGGTTCCTTCGGACGGGACCGGCTGGCGGGCTATGAAAGAGCAGAATCTCGATAAGTGCTGCGAGGGTCAAAGCCCAGCACTCTCCTTTGCCGGTTTACGATTATTCACTCTGCTCCCAGCACTGGTTCCCGCGGCGCTACCCTGGTCACTGATGCCACCTACACTTTGGGGACTTTGCTGTTTGGTAACTGCCTGCCAAAGGAGTGGAATCTCGATCCGAAAGTAGGTGACTAAGCCAGAGGGCAGTCACCCAACTTGGGAAGCCCAATTCTGGAAGAAAGGGCTCGCGCTGGGACCTGTGCATCTCCACTGTAGAGGGTGAAACTGACTGACCACACCGAAAGGCACCTCCCAACCACACACACTGGCTCCTTCCCCGAGGGCTGGTCCGTGGTTGACAAACTAGAAGCTAAGACTCCCTTACTGCTTAGGTTAGTCAACCCCAGGCCAATGGAGTGAGGTGGGACTGTGTGTCAAAGTGCTGGAGAGGAGGATCCATGATCTACAAGTCACCTGGAACACACTTGGGACAAAACCCAGGGAAGATCCCTGAAGATTGAAAGTGGAAGGAAAATTGCTCAGAATTTCGGGGAAGGGTAAGGAAGGGGTGGCAGGGTAGTTAGGAATCAGCACCTGAAGAATCCTAGGAAACCCTTTCCCTGATGACCCTACCCCTAGACAGGGCCCAGCAGGGTCTTGTGTTCTGTTTAGGTAATGAGGTGGCTCCTAGAAGATCAGACTATAAGCTTCAGCCTGGCCACAGAGGTGTGCTAGTGAGTCCCATGAAAAAAAAATCCTTTTCTCTTTGTCCCACTCAACCCTAGAGCTCCTTAATTCAGTTTCCTTAATGGCATTACACCAGGCGAAGAAATCATATAGATGGATTAGTCCTACTGAATCCCAGGAAGTAACTCAATTACAAGAGCCTGCTGTGGCTTTCAGGACCAGGAGTGTGGGCTGCCCCTGCCGCCAGCCAGGGTCTAAAGGTCAGCAACCCTTTAAACTCAATTTTCAATTTCCATCCTCAGTCTGGGAGGAACTGGAGGCCTGTTTTTCTTGTAAATAATATCTAATAAGCTGGGGCTTGATGACACAATGTAATTATCCAATCCAAGGTTAGACCATTAATTAATATTAGTAGACTGGGAAGGGAGGAATTTCTCTACAAGTGGTGGGAACTGAACAGGGGTGGAGACCTGGAGGATTGAGAGGAAAGGGCAAGAGGAAAAGAAACAGAATTCCTCAATAACTTATATTTAGGGACTAACCTGTACCAAACAGTGTTATAAATACTCTAAACCATTATATTGTTTCATCTTCACAGCAGTCCTAGTAAATGCTGATATTGTTATTTCCATTTTATAAATGAGAAAAACCAAGGCTTGGAGAAGTGAGATAGTCTTTGAAAAGATCATATAGTTGGTCATTGGTGAAGGCTGAATAACTGACAAGGTGAGCCATGGTAGGAAACCATGTAGATTTATCTCTAAAACCAGTGTGCTGCTATTATACCAAAGCATCTTTCAGCACTCCCATCTATCAAGCTCTTAAAGAGAATGGGAGACACACTTTTACTGGAACTGTCAGTCCCAAACTCTTAAGTCTTTCTAAATTACACACACACACACACACACACACACACACACAAAACACACCCCCAAAATAAATAAATAAATAAATAAAAATTTTTTGAAGAGAAATTACACACACACACAAGAAGTGGACCCCCTCATACAAGAATGCTACAGTTGCTTGTGCTCATATGAACCACATCAATGGTGTCATTCGTGCATTTATGCCAGAGACCAAGGATTTTGACTATTCAACTGCAAAGACAAGCAATCCTAGCTAAACAAAGCAAATGAAGATCCTGCTAGGAAGGTCATGGACGACCTGCTTTTGTGAAAGGAATTGGAGCTTTTTTCCTCTTTGAATCCCCACAATGTGTTTAAAATGAACAGTAAATATTCTTAACACTGCTTCTGAGAGGGGCATGCTCCACTGTCCATCCTCCAAGCTACCCCCCCCAATAATGTGGAAAGGTTAGCTGGAAGAGGATCTGACATCTGTGCGAAGGAGATTAGGGGCTGAACTTTTCTCTAGCACCAGTGGGGTTCGTTTTGGTATCACCTCACTGAAGCCCTGGCTTAGCTTGAAGCATTTCCTTTTCTCCACCCAGCATAGTGTCCCTCATCCACACTGATAAGAAAAGATCCTCAGTTTTCAGCCTAGCAACTAACAGTAGCTGGTCACTTCACCGTATTTCACCTGAAAGAGAACTCCATAGACCTGATAACACATGTAGAGAAGTGTTATGGTTGATACACTGTGTCAATTTGAGGACTCTTGACTCTTAACTGAGCATTTCTATATCCTGGGGTGAAAAGGACATGCCCTTACAGCTCTAGGATGTTGTTCCTTGTGTCAAGTTGGAAAGTTTAAAAGTTCAACTAAATGATTCAGCAGGAATCCAGGGTCCTTACTTTGTAAACATCCTGAGCTTATGGAAGAGCAGGGCATGGAGAAGGTGTGGGCTGATAGCCAATTCACAACATAAAGCAGGAAACCCTCCTTTTGCTCTTAGTGATTTTGCTGTCTTTTGCAGCCTTGAACTGGTGCCCTGGTGGCTTGCCCCTGTACCATACCACTTTGCCTTGGTGCCAGCTGATTATGGACTGAAACCTCCAAAACCTGTGAATTAAATAGACCTTTCCTTCCTTAAGTTTGGGCATCAGGTATTTTGTCTCAACAAGAGAAAAGTAACCATGACAGGAAGTAACTGAATTCTGGAACAAAAGCAATATTCTGGAAAAAAAAAAGTGGCATGGTCAGTCCTCTAAAGGGGGCTGAGGTGTTCTATGGACTCAAGGACAGATTCTTGAGCCTTTAGTACTAAAACTTAAAGAGTCCTGAAAAACCTCAAACTCACCCCTATCATCACCCCAGTGTTTCCCGAGAGCCACCAAATAGCTCAGGACACCAGCCTCTGCATTCCAGGTCTGTTTATGCTCCAGCAGGTCTGAGCAATGTTTTTGGGCAAGAGGCCACAGGGTATCATTGTCTGTGAGAGAACGTGAGGTGGGGATGAGTGTTGGCATGAGGGGTACATACCCATGGGGCTTGCCTGGCAGTGTTGGACTGACTGAAAGTAGAGACCCTGCCACCAGACACCACCAAACTAGGTGTTTTAGTAACAAGACTGCTTCTTACTGGGAAAAATGTGGTTTTTATTTGTGAAAACACTTCACAACAGAAAGCTGGTTCAAAAGGAGGCAGAATAACACAAGGCACATTTCCTCCTGAGGTACTTGAGACCTAGGAGCTAGAAATCACTGCGTTTTTAACCTCAAGTTTCAACGGTTTGAACCCTCAGATTCAAACGCTAGAGCTATGAACTGTATTTGCTTCTGCTTCAAAACCTGCCTTGTTCATCAACGTCATGATTTGAAGTTGCTTTCTATAACAACTTCAGATGGAGATTCTCAGGACCACTGCCTTAAGCATCTTGTATATAAAAAGGGTTTTTCTCCTTGCCCTCTCTTTGTTGTTTAATCCTTAAGTTCACACTTTCCATTTTGTTGTGTTATACCTTTCAATTTTTTTTTCTTCTTTTGAGTTCTTACACTAGAAAGACTACATGATATTTACAAACATGGGTCTGGTTTATTTCACTTGTAAGCATATCTTCAACTTGCATCCACTTATATATGAAGTCTTCGAGTTTATCATTCTTTATAGCTGAGTAATACTCCACTGTCTAAAAACACCACGTCTTTTTCATCCATTCCTCAGGTGAAGGGGGTTTTGGTTGCTTCCAACATTTAGCTATCACAAAGTGTGCTGCTATAAACACAGGTGCACATAGACAAGATACCACGTCTGCATCTTGTACTATGAATAACTACTACAAAGACAACAATATGCCATGTGTTAATTATTGTAGCTATCCTGTTAACCTGTTTTGAAACTGTCTCATTGCTATTTCTTTCTCAATAAAATTAATTGAAAAAATAAATCTCACTACCCCTCCAAAAAATGACTTCATGTGACTTGGTGGACTATAGCAACACACAAACTGGGGAAGATAATCTCCAAAGATGGACATAGAGAATGGGCCACTGTGTCCACTCGCCTTGGTGCTGGCTGGGCATATAACTTCTTTAGCCTACGGTGTAGGATGAAAAGGATGCTCTATTTCTTTTAGACCAGGTTGGGAAAGGCTATGAGAATTCTGCCTGGTGTTTTGGGGGGCCCATTTCCTGTTGGATCTCTGAAAACAGTTGCCATTTTGAAATTTGTCCACATTGAGGCCTCCATTATTGGAGAGCTCAAATACAGGGTCTCCAGTTGCCAATTCTTCTTCTTCTTCTTCTTCTTCTTCTTCTTCTTCTTCTTCTTCTTCTTCTTCTTCTT